>JACJUM010003259.1:24154672-24233200 GCA_020976665.1 Heortia vitessoides | reverse complement strand
TTAACTAAGCAATGTCCACTCGAATAACTTACTTTATGTCAGTTCATCACAACCAATTTTCTGATATCCATGGACCTAGAGGTAGTGATCGTATCTTATTTGCCGAAGGTCGTGGGTTCGATTCCCAACCAGGACAAATATGTATGATGATATCTGTGTTTGTTCTGTGTCTGGGTGTCAAATATATGTATTTAAGTAGTATATTTGTAAATCCTTTATTGTCTGGCGTCTGTAACGCAAGTGTTTAAGCGACCTAACACGGAGTCAGGTCAATTTATGAGATGTTGGGGTAAATTATTATTACTATATTTATAATACAGAAGAACCTGATGACCCTATGGAATCATCCGAATCATTAAATTTGTCCTCTTTTCAACAGTCTGGTGGTCTTTCGGCACCAGAAGCTTCTTACAAACCAAGAGTCGAGTCACAGTCAAATAAACGTTATTGAAGACAATTTTGTTCAGTCTTTGAATTTGTATTACCTTTGGATCTGATTTCATACAGAAATGTTAACTTGCTCGCTGAACTCAATATATAAATATTTATTTGAAATACTGATTCAAATTCTTCAGATTATCTCGAAAGCAATGTCTAATCACCTTAATCTGATGAGGTTATAGGATGAGATTGGATCTCGATGGGTCAACTTTAATCGTGAAAATATTTCCTTGCTGGTTTTCCACGACTGAAAAGTTTCCACGTATGCTAGAGACGGTAGTACATAGGTGTGGCGATCGGACCATTTCAAATATTAATAAGCATATTTTCATTCTTCCGTCGAAATCCAAGGTTCTTGAGAAGTTACTCGTACTAATTAAAGTTGTATAAACTACCTTGGACATAACAATACCTCTTATATGTAAAAGTATAGTTTACCTGCGAAGAAATCTATTTCCGACGCAATGTAGTCAGTTATTAAAATATTTACGCAGAACATGAATCAGGGTAGGAAAATCGAAAAAATCCTCGAAAACCCTCGTTATAATCCCATGGCATCTTTCGCCTTGCGATCTTTGATCACAAAGGGGAATGAATATTAGGGACGAGCCTGTATTTCTATATATACGTAAATCATGAAACTGGAAAGTTGGCAAAGGGTCTAAAGTTTAAGCTCATTTTGAATTCCCCTCAGTATTTATATATAAAATAAGTCGATCAAAGGCGAACTTCTTACGAATAATCACTTGTTTTTACTTAGCATTGTATTGGGTCACTGTATAGTAATGGAATATAATGATAGATACATCACCCGTTTCTCATAGCTGTATTCGAGCCAATTCCCTGTGTTAAAGTTCGTAAGAAATGCAATTTACTCATATTATATGGCATATAATAAATTTGTCTTTAAAGTTATATAAAGTTCCGCCATATACTTATCCGCATTTAACTAATAAAAAAAGTATTTTTGAAACGACTTTCAAACGCGGTTTATTTGATACTTATATTTTTTATTCAACTTTCAACTTGACCTGATATCGCTGATAGTACTAACGACACGATCTTACCAGGTTTCCCAACCATCTTCTCTAAAAATATTGGTGTATTTTCTAATTTCAAGAATGCGCTAACCTTCCGTTGCCCATGTAGTTACATTTAGTAGGATGTTAGTTTCTTAGATGTCAAGTGGTGGTAGTATATATCATCGTCATTATCATCAGAGCCATTGGATGTCTACGGCTGGACATAGGCCTCACCAAGAAAGAGGGAATTTTGCCCATAATTGCCGCACTGAGCCAGCGTGTTGGCAATCGTTAAGTGCAACTTTCACTATAGGGATGCTGCTGCCCGTCCCCACCCTGTGCATTTGTGCTACACAATCTTCCGTGGATACCGCCATCTGTCGATTCTGGTACCTTAATGGCCTCTTACAACACCTGGTGCAGGGGGAGGTTTTATCTACTCCACCTTTAACTCACAACTACAATTAATTATTTCATTTGAATAATATCGAAAACGTAGAATCCAAACACATGCACTCACGCTTATCATAATAGTAGACTTTCATTGGTGTTGGAGGTCGGACTGGCATGAAACGCAGATTGGCCCAGTTTCGGGTCAGGTGTAATGTCATCTAGTTAGTGTCGCCGAGTCTCTCATAAAACGGCTGTCTGAAGCGGAAAGGAGCATTTCACTAGTACTACTTTAGGTCTACACTTGTACTAATAATTTAGACAGTAGACACTATCATCATACCAACCGTTGTAAATCCATTGCTGGACTTAAGTTTCCCCAAAAAAGGGGAGACGCACAGTGCAGCTTTCACGACGGGGATGCTGCCCATCCTCGCCTTGTGCATTTGAGCTAGTAGAGTCAGTAGACAATCTTTATAGAACTACCGAAAATCTTTTACTCTAGTTATAAAGGTTTATTTAGACTCATGCGGTAACCGAAGTTGTTTCGAAGACAAACAAAAATTTCGTTTACATTTTAAGTATTATTATTTATTTTATTTTAATTTAGTCGTAGCTTTTACATCGATTTTTTCCATGTTTTATAATTAGGTAAACATCTATACTTCCTCATAAAATTTTAAAAACTATTGTCAACAATTTGAGATCCAAAATTTTTACAAGTTTTGTTTATTGTTGTTATTGTAGTACTTTTATTAATAAGCTGGCGATTTATTTATTTTTTTATTTCATTTAAACAGATGGCGGTTGTATCACTATAGAATGTAAAAAAAAACTGTCAACACAATTGAAAATCAATTTAAGTAATCCTGATTCTCCTCTCTGTTTCCTGACATAGGTCAGGATGCGGTCGTTCTCGATATTAGCTTGACGCTGAGAAGATCCTTCCTTTTGGTATAATAATTGCTAGTGGTGATCTCATCATAATCAACAGAAAAATGCAGATCACTTACAGAATAACCTCGCTTATGCGCACAGCGAATTGTTGATTTATTTGTATACCAGTTATTGAACTTACGTAGCTGCAGATAGTATTTATTCCAGCACGCTATGGACCCAATGACCCTCGGGTCTGCGTGCGACGTGTCTTGCTTGTTGAATTTGCTAATCCAATCGGCTTTGAAAGTCACAAAAGTTTTGACTTGAGTTTTGAAGAGACTATGTATTGAAGTTTTACAAACCCTGTCTAGCCGAATTGAGTTCGGCGATTAACTTTTGTTTTACAATTACTTTTAGGAGGTTTCGTTCCTTCCGTCTTTACTTCATAAATATTTATAATGTCGGAAATACGACGTCTCCCTGTCTAACACCCCCTTTTAAAGGAATAGTCCATACTTCCGGGGAAGTGTCGGGTCAGCTTGTCCTTCGCATTTATGTACACGATGTCAACAGTCATGCCTCTCGAAAAAAGGGGACGCGGATGCTGCTGCCCATCACCGTCCTGTGCATTTTACATTTAAATACTTAATTCTTTATTTTCATTTTGCGAAATTGCCCTTTGCATTGGCAGCGACGGCGTTCCTGGCAGCCTCTGTAATGATTTGAACGATAAACTGTATTGTATTCGTTTTTCATCGACCGTTTGGTTTACTGCAGTACTTCGTTGCACAATGCACATGCAGTTGTATTAACATGAAATGTGTGTGCTGCGTGATGTAATACTGTTAATATCGTGAATGTACCAGCTACTATACAACCAACCACACCCCCGACACATCTCTAAATACAATGCACAAACTATTCGGCTATATTATTCATAAGGCGGAGATGGGCAGTAACGCCTCGTAGTGAATCTGGGTTCGTCATATCAACCATTAGAAGCCAGGCAAGTGTGTTGGCAATCGCAGACCGCAGCTCCCGCGACGCGGGTGCTGCTACCCATCACCGTCCTGTGCATTTGAGTTGCACTGTTCCAGATGGATATACCGCCATCTGCCCGTTCTGCTAACTTAATCACCTCTGAAACCAACGACACCTGGTGCAGTGGGAAGTACTACTCTACTTTGCCGGTATCTCACGGCTTTGTTTTGGCTAGGTATGGAAAAACAAAACCATTTGACCAGGGAAAAATTTATAAGTAAAATCTAAAATTACAAAAATAACATCAGGAACCGGACTCATCTCCCGGAGAACATACACAAGATAAAACATATTATTATAGGTTTCTTCTAACCAAGATTTGATGATATTTTTACGACGTTGACTTATCACTTATATGAAATATTTTTGTCCCCTCATACAAGATTATTATGTTATATTTCTTGATGGCCGACAAATTAATTGATCAAATCAATTGTAGCATAGCTCATCTAACCCCATCATGAATTTTGCTTTCATAAAGAAGACAAGATAAGAGCCAGGTGTCGTAAAAGGCGGCTGTGGTAGTGGAACTGACAGGTGGTGGTATTTCCATCCGAGACAGTGTAGCTCAACTGCATGGGGTGGGGATGGGCAGTAGCATCCCCATCGCGAAAGCTGTGCTCTGCGATTGCCAACACGCTAGCCCAGCGCGAAAATAATAGTCAATATTCCCCGTTTCTAGGGTTTATTTGTTTATTTATATAATAACATCTATTTACACCATAATTTTCACAGATACCACTCACAGCGTTAACTAAAAAAGGCATTTAAGTTTAAGACAAATGCCCTCAGGTAACCAAAATGTATTTTTTTCTTATTAGAGTAGCTGCGTTACTTAAAACACTCTCTCAAAAAAGAAAATGGGCAAAAACCTGCGCTTCCATTAGCCCGGAGGATGATTCTGCTATCCTCAGCTAAAAGGCGGTTAAGTGTTTAACCAAATTTTAAACTAAAGGCGAGTACGTGTCCATATTTCCACACTGGTGTTGTAGTTTAAGTACTTTTAAAGTGGGTAGAAATTGTAGCTCCACGCAAACTGAAAGATAGTTTTAAATATATAATGACATTAGGTAATGTGTAGAAAATTGCACAACAAAACAGTTAGACCATAACATCACCATTTCAGCCATTGAAAGGCCACTGCAGGACATAAGCCTCCCCAAGAAAGGGGCATAGTATAATAGTACTTCCCACTGCAGGTGTCGTAAGACTGAGGTACCAGAACCGACAGATGGCGGTATTTCCAAAACAGTGAAGCTCAAAGGGAGATGGGCAGCAGCATCCCCGGCTTGAAAGCTGCGCTTAGCAATTGCCAAAATGCTTGCCCAGAGCGGCAATTATTGGCAAAAACATCATCTCCTGGAAAGGCCTATGTCCAGCTGTGGACTTCCAGACTTCCATCGTGTGAAATATATTATTTTAATTAAATGCATGTCGCAAAGCGTTATAAAATCACGACCGTCCTGCACATCGTGTAGGTTTATATATGGTTCAAAGCAATACACACAAATTTACCGAAGCCGTAAACTAACTAAAGTGCAAAGCTGGCGCGAACTTATCAAATTTATGTCACTACGATTTTTATATTACAGATATAAATCTTGGAAGGATGAATCTCTCCAATAAGTTTTGTTTACCTGACTCGGTGATATAACTTTTTGAAACAACGCCACCTGTGACGTTTCTCCGAACTTCTCCCTGTTCGCAAATGTCGCTCGCTCACTAGCGCCATCTATAACGTCTACACATACACTACCTCGTTCGGCCGCGCTGTGAGCGCTATCTATATAAGTTTCACTTGTTTCGAATAATCTACACAGATGGAGCTATTTGCTTGGAAACATTCTCCTGAAGCGTTGTTAATTTACAACGATAGTATTGTTCTTCTTGTAATAAGTACTTTTTATTTGATATTGTTTACTTCTTAAAGAATTGCGTTACACGATTACACTGACCGATGCATTTAGCATGCATGCAGTGCCTCCATTTTTTTAATCTTTGATGTCTTTTATTGACTCTCGACTTGCGATCTTGTACGTAAAAGGTTGTGGGTTGATCCCCGATATATTCCCCACTCAGGACATATATTTATATGCTGATATTTATAATCGTTCTGTGTCAGGGTGGTAACACAAGTGCTTTAAGCGACTTATCACGCAGTCAGGTCAATGTATAAGATATCCGTCTATAATAACATGATGTATAGGCTAATGTAATTTTGAAATCTCGATGATATATACAACGTATTATATATATATATATATATATATATATATATATATATATATATATACATATTCAAACATATCTAACGTATATATAATACATAAACAACCCTATAAATTTACTCTATCTATTGCTAAAAATTACATTTGAGTAAGCAAGTAGTACAAAAGATGAGTACAGCGGAAGCGACTTCATTGCGGAAGCGACCTCATCAACACGATTATATATAAATATTTAAAAGCTGACTGACTGACTGACTAATATATCTACACAAGGCCTAAACTATAGGGTTAGAATCTTGAAATGTTACCCATGAGTTTCTTGTATAGCGAACGGAAGAGCTTTACGACTTTTAAAAGTTCACCCCTAAATGGTTAAAACAGGGGTGCAAAGACGATATGAAACTTCAAGTTATTCAAATGAAATTCAGCATGAAGGTTCTTCATTGAAAGTCGTGAGATACGTATAAAATATTATTCCCTTAAGGAGGTAAAAGGGCCTCCCCGTGCAAAGTTTGTATGAAAGTTTTTACACCTAAACGCGGGTGAAACCGCGGTGTGTTACTAGTCATATCATAAAGCCTAGCAATGTGTTCGACACAATGTCTAACCCTACCTAAGGGATTTCCGTACGAATCCTAAGATTGTCATATGTCCCCATCTGCTATCACTTCAGCGCGATATATACCCTGCCCATTGGTACCAACCTTCAGATCCGATACATTAATAAATTCACACAACATCTGATACATTGACTTGACCCAGTGGTAAGCCACTTAAATCACTTGTGTTACGGATTAATATTTAACACCCAGACACAGAACAAACACAAATATTCATCATCAAACCAGCCATTTGAAGTTCACTGTTGGGCATAAGCTTCTCTAAGAAAGTGAGTGAGATGCCGCGTGTTGGCGATGGCAGAGCGCAGTTCTCGCCACGGGGATGCTGCCGCCCGCCCCTGCCCTATATATTTGAGTTGCACTGTTTCGGATGGATTTACTGCCACCTTTGGTACCTTAGTCGCCTCTTACGACACTTGGTGAAGTGGGATGTAATATTCTTATCTGTCGGTACCTTTCGGCTCTGCCGGTACCTCACGGCTCATAACACAAATATTATCATATAAATATTTGCTTTGGATGGAAATCGACCCCACGAACGCCCGACTTCGACCGGGCACGAATAAAACAAAGTATTCCTCTAACGCCGTCACCCCGGGGATGTTTTCCCGTTTTAGGGTCTCCAACATAAGGGAATACATTTTTTCCATTTAAACTTTCCAATTCGGTTGTTAATTAACAATGGGCGGGTAAAGTCGGGTTGTATTCATTATTTAGTATAAAAATCGATTATTTTGTTTGTACGTTGAATTTTTTAAGATTGCTCCACGGATTCCAATCCAATTTTCAGCGTTATTTAAGAGGAAGGTTTATATGTATAATACACACATAATTATAACAGTACAGAGAAATGCAGAAATTGCAAGTACAACCCAAACCTAACTCTATCGATCAAGTTGATGCAATACCGAATAGTATAAAGTTCCGATAGTTCATTTTTATCTCCTAAGAATAAATACACAGTGACCACTATTATCTAATTGGGATATCTAAAAATTACTTAAAATTATTCATTATCAGCCATTAGAAGTCCACTACTGGACATTGGTCTCCCCAAGAAAGAGGGAATTTCAATATACAAATTTGAATGTTTCGAGTTACTTAAAATTACAGAATTATTTCTTATTTAATTAAATATTTTGTACATTATGTACGTGTACAGCATTTGCCTAAAATGGATAAAGCGGAGGAAAAGTCTTGCGTGCCAAACATTTTCCTATGATTTTGTATACGAACCTTAACCCACCTAAACTATGGTCCGTGATTATCAATAATGTCTCTTAATACTTTCATAATAAAGTAGGTACTCAATACTCACCGCATGTGGAATTAGAGATCGTTTTAATTCTCCGGATACCAAAATATAATACCATCGAGGGGCATACATTCAATTGTCGGGTAATGTGCAGATTTACAGGGTGAACAAAAAGAAAACAAAAGCAATTAATTTGTTATAACTTTGTAATTTAAAAACTATTTTTAATTACGTTTAAGCTATTTTTAACAAATATTTTATTGAATCCTCTTTTACTTGAAAATATAAACAGAAGGCAGAAATACATCAATACATAATTTTTTCCCTTATGTTCTTTACGATACTTAAATTTCTGATCGTCAAAATGTCGCGCTATCAAGAATAATCCTTAAAGAAAACATATTGTTACTATCTCATGAAAAATCAGCTGTAAATTTTGTACATATATGCATCAAACCAGTGTCCCGTCGGGGTTGGCAGAGACTATAGATCTCTACTTGTTACGATCTTGGCATACCCCATTAGCTTCACTTACTCGCATTAATCGTCCTTTTATACACGCTCGTTTAATCTTGATACTGACTTGGCCCTTCTTTAATACCTTTTTTACCTGGTTAACATATGCTCGTCCCGGTCATCTAATTCCATTCGCTTCCGCTCTATATATTTGTGCAGTCATTCTACTTTCATCCATCCTTTCTACATGTCCAAAATATCGTTACATTCCTTTTTCTATTGTTGTCAAAACATCGTCTTTTACACCACGTTCGATCTCTTATTACATTCTTTAATCTATAACTTAAATTCACATCATACATATTTCGTAATAAGTGCTCTCATTTCAATAGAATTTATTCTACTCGCGTGCTCTGTAATAGATTTTAACTTTTTAAAACAGCGCCACCTGTGACATTTTCTCGAACTTCTCCCAATGGCAGATCTGTTTTCGTAACGAGCCTCGTTGGTTCGCGCACTAGCGCCATCTATGCAAATAACTTCCGAGTCGGAGTTCCGCTCTAGTTCTGAGATCGCTCGTTAGCGCTGCGTGTGACGTTTTCACGTACACTTCCTCGTTAGCTCGAGCTACTAGCGCCATCTATGCAAGTTTCTCCCGAGTTGGAGTTCTGCTCTAGTTCTGAGCTGGCTCGCTAGCGCTGCCTGTACAATTTCCATGCACTGACTTGATGGCCCGAGCTACGAGCGCCAACAATGCGCATTTGCCTTGCCGGGAAAATCAATAAGGATAACACTGTTTGCAGCATTTAATTGTTTTGTTTGTTTTCTATCTAACTGAATTGTATGCAAATGTACAAAGAAGTAAAAATGTAGGAACAGATATTATCAGGGAAAGTGGAATATAATAATAAAATTATTTATTTCATCATCATCATCATACCAGCCGTTGAACGTCCGCTGTTGGACATGGACTTCCCCAAGACAGAGGGAATTTGGCTTATAATGGCCGCGCTTGGCAACTTTCATACCGGGGATACTGCTGCCCGTCCCCGCCACCTGTCGGTGCTGGTACCATTGTCGCCTCTTACGACACCTGGCACTGGTGGCGACACCATTCTATTCAGCCAGTAGGTACCTCACGGCTAAATATTCATTTATTTAATTTTTTTTCCATGATCAGTTAGAGATATATCTATTTTATAATATTTAATAGAATCAAACAAGTGGGGATTGTAAAAATGTCTACTATAAATTGAGACAAACTATCCTATCTCTCAAGTTGGATTAATTTGTACACAGTAAGCTAACTTTGAATAAATTTCAATTATTAGTTCAAAATCTCATCCCGGACAAACACAAATACACGAAATTTCTATGCATAAAAATTTTTAACTTTATATATATTTATTATGCACAATTGTATGAATGCAATTCTCTTATAGCATTAACCTTTTGGGGTAGAAATAAGTACAAATATTATAAAGCTGAAGAGTTTGTTGGTTTGGTTAAACGCGCCAATATTAGGAACTATTGGTTCGATTATTATTTTTTAATAATAATAACAAACACGTGGTTTAAGTTGCACAATAATTGAGTATTATTGTTTTTGGTACGTCAGGTCGACAAACAAGCGTACAGTTCGCGTTATAGTTAGCGTAAAAGCAGCCTAAATACGCTCGTATTTAGGCTGCTTAAATTAAAATTGCTGCTTATTAAAATACTTAAATACATATTTAGCTACACAAATACTTACCGTATAAATATTTGTCCTTATTGGGGATCGAACCCACGACCCAAGGGTTGCGCACAAGTTAGGATCACTACCATCTACGCCATCGTGCCTGTGAAGGTGACATAAGCTGCTGTGACGTTTACTGACATGCGGATTGTATATGTACTTAGTTCTCGACCTGGTCTAATAAAAATAATTTATATATTATTGGGGAAACACATGAGAATGAAAATATTGATCAATGCCTAAAATCCTGCAAAATAATCTACTAAGATATTGGATTTAGTGATATGCTATAAAAGGCATATTTTTCCAAATTGAAAACGTATTAATCGGGTAATAATAAGTGTATTTTTAAAAGATAAAATGTAATATAACTTTATTCTAATATAACTTCCAGGACTTTAAACAATGTTTTGAAAAACGTCATCACTTATTTTGAGTTGACGTTGACCACTTCAGTGCCTGGCCTTGTAATACAAATTACCATCAGTGAAAACCGTAAGGAGAAACAGACAAACAAGAATCGGAACTATTTTTCATACTTGATTTAACCTGTTCATGTTATATAGCTTATGTTCTAGACCTGTTCAGCGTTTTTCTACTACTTCTTTCTTTAGGTACTTACTTTAATTTATATGGCTAATTTATTTTATAAACCGTGCTCTCTCTCGGATTTTTCACAAACTTTTGTCAACACCTTCACCACTAGCGCCTGACGGAAAATCTAAGAACTATTTAATTTCTCGTAGCTCCGCTCTGGAGCTTTACTGCTCGACGCTAGATGGCGCTTTGTAAAAAACATTCCGCATTTCAGCTTTAGTTCTGCACCTCTCCGCTAGATGTAGTGAAGCGCATGCAGCATTTGTATCGACTGCTTGTCCGTATGAATTGCCGAACTTGCCGCCTTATGTAAGGAGCTGCGTGACGTCATTCGCATACAATGATGGTGTATATAAGTATATAAGCCGGTTTCTTAAATGTATAACCCAGTTGAGGAGTAGCTAAGGAAATCTTGGGTGGCCCCATTGTTTCCTATAATTGTCATTGACTTTGTTAATACCATTGTTCTCTGTGTCGCGGGCTACAGTCAAGTTTCGTTCTACCGCCTCAAAACAAGGGGGCAGCTGAATGCCGACCTGGTATTTATTGATGTTTGCCCTATAATATTGATCTTTCCGGTATCCAATGTTTATTTTCTACTAAGCACGAGCTGCCAATGCGGTAATGACTAAGCGATGGATGAGTTTTATATTTCTTTTCAATTTTCTTTATAAATGAACTCATTGTACTGTTAAGGCGTGTGTTCAACACATAATTATAAAAAGGTGATAGAGAAATAACATATAAGACGCACATAGCTTACTTTTAAAGATTTCAGAGAGTAGGCATATGTTTGGCTTTCAACTTGGAGCACAAATTTCAATACAAAATGTTTTTAACAAAAAAACAAACAATCCCTGCCAGGCTTGAGCGCTCGAAGAACTCCAACTTTTATCTAATAAAAACAATTAAGATAATTACTTTCACATCAGCGACTCACTACACCCATACTAACGGCCCGCCCCAGCTTCGCACGGGTGCATTTAGGTCAAAAATAGTTATGTGGGGTATCCCTAAGGAATGTTCCATTCCAACCACCGCAGTCTACTTCTTCGTTGATCTTTTTATGATGTACAATACTGTAGTACATTATTTTGATCTATTTCGTCGGGTTCAGCCAGCAATTGAAAAAGAATCGCATTAGAAACTCTGAAATTATCAGTGTTCCTCTATCTATATTATGCATGTATAATGTATATAAATAAATACAAATATCAAATAACTGTATAAACCTTCTTGAACCACTTGACCTATTAGTAACCCCATCGAAATCCGTTGCGTAGTTATAAAGACCTTAGCATACATAGCGACAGACAGACACCGGACAGCGATTTTATTTTATAACATGTACTGATATGCTGGTACTTCATACCTGACTTCGGGATGATACGCCTGAAGTACTTCTCGCGGACATCAGGCGGATTCCCAAGTATAATATACAATATCCCTCAATATATATATATATATATATATATATATATATATATATATATATATATATCCTACACGCTGATACAGAACAATCACAAATACCATCATGTAGGTATTTATCCTGGGTGGAGATCAAACCCACGACCTTTGGCGCACAAGATAGGATCACTACCATCTGCACCATCAGACCTGCTCGACATCAGAATACGTCGGTTGATTATATTATCTTTAATTCGGAGGTAAATCTTAATTTCAACGGGTACCTGTAGAGTAGAATAGTACCTCTCCCTTGAGGATTCGCAACTGACAAGTTCAAATGTACAGGGTGGGGATGGGCAGCAGCATATAACAGCTGCATTATATAACAGTGATGAATGATATAATGATAATAAATTCGTCCACGATTCATCAGACATTTCAACAGCTATTTCCGTAACATTATATTCATTTGAAAATGAACGATTATTTCCAGACCATTCTCCAACGTTAGGAAATCGTAGCTAAATACGTTCTGTGGTTTTGGAGTGTTGTCGAGTCCGTAGATAGAAAGGCTGGTGAGACGACCTAGTGGTCTGACCAGAAAATCAACTATTTTGAGCTCCTACTCGGGAATGGAAACACAGGTTTTCAATTTGCCGATAAAAAAAACTGCATGGACATGTCTATAAATGAATCCAAACCAGTCTTCAAATACTTCTAATTTAGAAATGTTAAATCAAGCGAAGTTATTTAATACAAAATTGTGCGTACGTACATTTGTTCGATCAGATAGCGACTGTTGGTGTTCTTGCATTCAATTATACAATGGAGGTATTATTGCCGTGAGGTACTTGGCAGAGTAGAAGAATACCTCTGTACCCATCCGGAAAAATTAATACTTTTTTTCTTAAAACAAATTTTCCTTTGTCCTGTACATCGTTAAAATGCCATGGCATTAAAAGATCGTGGGAGTATTGTCGCCTTTAAATAACAAGTTACAGGCAAAAATTTGGTTTAATGGCACTTAGTCATATTATTTTTATATTTTGTTTTTTTCAGTTAATTTGTTAGAAAACTTCTGTGTATTTTTTATTAGACCAGGTCGACAAACAAGCATACAGTCCGCGTGATAGTAAGCGGCACTGCAGCCTGCAGACGCTCGATTATTTATCACTAACGCGTTGTCAACCCAGTAGTTTCACTACCTTTCTAACCCTTCAGAACAATGCGAATAATGCGAACACTGCTATTTGGCGGTAGATACAATTCTCTATAATTTTCTTTATACAAAAAGACAGAACTTGAAAAAAAATCAGTATTCAAGGATGAAACTTATTATTACTATTAGTCTGAAATATTATTGGACTTTTACGTAGGTAATAAGTAGGTATATAGGTAGGTATATAAGAGAAAAATTAACAATTTATTGTCATAATAAAAGTACATGCTTATTACAATAAGGCTTAAGGAAAAGACAATAAAATTACGAGGAAGCAATCCTATACCGATTTTGCTTGAAGTACTTTCTGACTTCGTCATGTTAATAAAGGGAATCTTATTAAATATTATTTTTCAATAATAAATCAATATCCTTACTTATATTTATTAAATTAATAAGTTATGAGCCGTGGGGTACCAGCGGAGCATAATAGTACCGCCCTTTAGGTGTCGTATGAAGCGATTAAGCTACCGGGACCGGCGGTATATCCATCCGAAACAACGCAGCCTAAATATTACACTTTGGGATGAGCAGCAGCATCTTCGTCGAAGTTTATGGGCAAAGATCAATCTTCTTAGAGAGGCCTACGTTCTTTCTATGGCTGATGTGATAATGATGAATAAGAAGTGATAGCTGATATTATGAAAAGAAACATAGTTAATTATTGCTTTAGCAATGCCTGCAAAATTGTGGTCTAAATCCTTCAGTTGAATTCAACGCCGCGTTTTGTAAACTCCGGACATAAGCCGATTTTATCGAAAACGGGACGAGAATTCGTTTGTTTCAGTTTCATAATTGTATTGCGACTGCATTATTGGTCGTTGCATAGCAGAATGTTGATGTTCCAGTAATTGTCGGTTGAGTAGACGAACTACTTACACAATTCGGTTTTGATTCGTGTCTCTCGAACGCTTGTTTCGAGGAGTCATTGAGACAGTGAGCTTAGTATAGATCTATAAATTATGCGATTCTTTGACAGAGTATATGCACTGTTTGCATTTTATACATAAAATATTTACGTGTGTTTGAACACGTGGCGTTGCTTCTTTGTTTATTGTCCGCATAATTGTATAAGAGAACCATAACGAAGCGCATTGCTACATAATTTATAAAACCTGTAAATACATTGTTGGTTAGCTAAAGAAAAAATATGGCAGTTGTCTATATTTATAAGGTTTTTAATGAGTTCACATGGCAGATTCACAGGCAGGTACGGATACGGCCTATATATGCAACTTTCTAATGAGGGGAAAATACAAATTAATGGGAATGTTTTTATTCTTGCTCCATGCGAATCTCTTGAGGAATCTCAATCTTGTGCGCGGGGGGATCGTGGTTTCGATAGCCACCAAGACAAATATTTAAATGATGATACTTGTGTTTCTTCTGCCAAGACACAATATATAATACTTAAAGACATATATTTAACGCCGCTGTGTTAAATATATATGTATTTGAGTATTATATTTGTGATTCCTCTTACTGTAACACAAGTGTTTTAAGCGAAATATCACAGAGTCAGGTCGATGTCACCATCATCATCGTCATCATCATATTAGCCATTGGAAGTCCACTGCTGGACTTAGGCCTCCACATTTGATCCACAATGTTTTATATTGATACACCGCCATGTGTCGGTTCTGGTCCCTTAGCCGCCTCTTACGAGACCCGGTAAAGGAGCAGGTAGGTACTATGCTACTCTGCCGGTACCTCACGGCAGGTCAATGTATGAGATGAGCTGTCCCTGATGTCTTGATAGAAGACATTATAAGTAATACATTGGCTTTAGTATTTTAGCAAAAATGGAAAAATAATCAGATAGAATTGTCAATGCGATTGGAATCAAATGCGAGAGTATTAAATACCTGGATGGTCACATGTTCGAACCAATGGTTACTGTTTGTCAAGTAAGTTTGCTTTCCACATTTACTACACATTTATTACGAAATAAATTTTTTATCAAAAACACGTTCGGTGCTTTTTTTATTTCACTCTAATATGAAAACTATTTTCAACGCGTATAAAACACAATTTATTTAGCTTTTACATTTTTATGTTACATGTTTCGCACAAATGTCTCTTGTTTTCATTTTATATGCACATAAACTCATTATTTTTCTCTCTTGTATCTCATGTTGTTGGAATGCTTAATATCTACTAAATTATATATATATCATTATTTTTTATTTACTTCCAATGGAGTAAATATTTGATGTGTTATGTATAATCTGCCAAACCTAGCAGTTTATTGGCAGCAGTTCTCGTTTAATCTCATTTATACATATATCAGACAGAACGAATTATTCACTCACTTATTAATAACAAACATTCATAACCCAATTTTTATTTAATATTAAACTAATTTTTAACGTCTTTATAATGTATGTCTATATATCTATATTTCCAACAAGCTGTCCTGGGTTCGATGCCTAGACAAGTTTTAATTGGATTGACATAAGGTTTGAGCATCCTCACTAAATAAATGTGTATGTGTGTGTTTATAATGCCTACAAAGATTCATTTGAAAACGAATTAACACAAAATTTGCTTTGTAAATAATTTAAATCCTGTACAAAAATATAAGATACTTTTAATTGCGAAAAAGCTCCCACAGGACTCGATATAGTTGTATGTACATCACATATATGCTACGCCGATATACGAAGCCGTTTATAATTTGTTACTAATAAATAACTTTTCTTTCCAAAGGTAAGTGAAATACCGATTGTTAAAGTCTACATGAACCTGGTAAGTTTTAATTTATAGACATCTAAGTGTTTCATTTAAATTTTTTAACCTATACAATGTCATTAATTATATTGTACATTTATTTATATATATACTAGCTGTCCCGGTATGTATCGTTCTGCCATATAAATGATATAATGATTAAATTACAAAAAAAATATTTGTTGGTGATAGAAAGGTACTAAATGTAGGGCTGCATTTATTTTTAATGCCACATTAAAAAAATAATTTTTGGAAATATTAAATATTAAAAATAAAAATACATATATGGGTTGGATAACCCTTGTCACTGTTGGTATTAAAAACAGATAGCAGCCGATTCTCAGACCTACAGAATATGCATATAAAATTTCTTGAGAATTGTTACATCAAGCCGTTTCGGAGAAGAATGATAACTAATATGACACGAGAATTTTGTATATTAAATACATCAGCTAGCCCGACAGATGCTGCCCTGTGTTTTTCATGGAACACTATTGCGACTATAAATTGAGAAATAAATTATTATATCTCTGAAGCTAGATCAGACTAAGAAAAAAAATATTAAATCGGTACAGGAGTTCAGAAGTAATCCCGGACAAACACCGTGACATGAGATCTATATATTTACCAACATCATACAGCCATTAGAAGCCCATGGCTAAAATAGACCTTCCGAGACTGGGAATTCTGCCCATAATATTGCACAGCCTCTCTCTCACAGCCTCAGCACTCTACATTTGAGCTACACTGTTTCCGGAAATACCGCCTTTAGTTAGTTCTGGTATTTTCGTTGCCTCTTACGACACCTGGTACAAAGGGAAGTACTATTCTACTCTGCCGGTACCTTTAGGCTCACTCTGCCTCTCGTAGCTATGTTTAATTTAGTAACAGGAAATAAGCGGGTACCCCCGTGGGGTCCCATCTAATAAAATGTTACGACTAACAACTACTGCAAAACCTTAAACGACTAACCAAAGCCAGAATACTTCAAATTATCTAATGCCCTACAAATAAAAGATGTTCACTTCCGCAATCAGAAAGCAACTGTGAAAACCAACGATTATCTTGTCCAACGTGAATGGACCGCGTCGGGAAATAAGTAAAAAAACACCAGAGCGGTGAGCGCTGAGCGGTGGAATGCGCGCGGAATGAGCGAGCAACTGGCCGCACGTCAGGGCTCCCACAACATTCAAAGTGTATAGTTTTCACCTGATTTTATTACTGGTCAAGTCGCTTTAATTCAGGCAGTCTGAACAATTAACACAATTCCATTATTTCATTGATTGTATACATTGAAGAAAAGAAACAGCCGAGAGCTACCAGCAGAGTAGAATAGTACCTTTCCCTGGACCAGGTGTCGTAAGAGGCGACTAAGTGTAGCGCAAACACACAGGGCGGGGATAGACAGCAGCATCCCCGTCGCGAAAGTTGCTTTCTGCGATTGCCAATACGCTTGCCCAGCCTATGTCCAGCAGTGGACTTCCAATGGCTGATATAATGATTAAATTGATTGGACGACTTCTTTCCTTGAAATGAAATCAAAAGTTTCCTTCAATTGCTGTTTATATATAAATATATATATATATATATATATATATTATTTACACATATATACATATAACAAACAAATAACTCCGGTTATCACAATCAGTGCATATAAAAGAATTTTTTAAGAATTATATTATTATAAAACTGATTCAAACGAAGAAATAGTGCAGCCCTAACAGGAGGCGTGATTGTTTCCGACCGCTCGTGGGGAAAAAAGGCTGGAAAGGGCCGACCATTGCCCCAGCGCCTCATCCAACAATATTCAGGTAAATGAGGGGGACGTAGCTACCCAGCGGATGAAAGCCTTCAGTAACGCTACCGCCTCCATATGAATAGTGAAATGGTAGCAGCTAAGTACAGTATACTGGCTGTGTTAGTGATCTAAATGGGTCAGTCGTTTTTTTAGAAACACATTGAATGGACTTGGAACTGATGTAAACTTACATGAATAAAGACTCATTAGGAATTAAACTCATGCACTGGTAAGTTCAGTAAAAGTATATGACACTAGTAGTGCCCTGCGGATTCAGTTTGATACTAACTTTGATCAAAACTTATAAAAATATCCTTTATACTGAATTATTATTATTATGCCTTCCTAATTTCTCGTGCAATGTTTACACCTGAAGGAGTAAGTTTTCAAAAACCCTTAGTGCTACCCTTCATAATAAAAAAATATCCTGTGCAGAATTTCAAGTTTCTAACCCTTAGTTCAGGCCCTGCGTTGAAATGTCAGTCAGTTTGTCCTTTTATATATATAGATTTACTACCATCACGTGTTCACTATTTGAAAGATAAATACTATTTGAACGACTTTAAAAAGGTCTGCAGTTATAAAGATCGTCCGATTAAAACTGCAGGATCGCGCTGGACACAGGCCGCATAAGACCGATCTTATTGGGTATCACTTGGCAGGCCTATGTCCAACAGTGGACGTCTTACGATATCAAATGAGGAAATTGTGGGGTTGATTGTAAAAATGTAAAAATTTTAATCCCCTTTTCAAATTATTTGTTTTTATATATCTTCTATATACACTCATTTGCTAAAAAACGGACATCTAAGCAATGCATGGTGCATTCCAATGTTACTATTGGTTTGTTTGATAACTATAGGTAGTTTTACTTTCACAATTTTGTAAATTAATAAGCAAATAATCGTTTTCGTCAGTATTATCATAAAATTTTGATAACATTTATGGGTTTTAACACTAAAGTTCACTAGTAGTGCATACAATCGTGAAGTAAAAGTTAACAAAGATTTTTGTTTGTTTTTCTTTAATAAAGTAAAAGCAGATAAATGTTTAGTATCGAGTGTGACCCCCTCTAGCTGAAATCTCAGCTTGAATTCGTCTGGGTATGCTAGCGAGGATATCCCGGATACTTGCTTGCGAAATAGGAATTAGAACTTCCGTTATCAATCGATGTCCAGTCAGTGAGCTGTTTTCAATGAAGAATATCTCTATGCGATCTATTGAATTTATTCCTGCCCAAAACATAATAGAGCCCCCACCAAAAGGTGTGATTTCTTCAAAACAAGCCTCTGCAAAGCGTTCTCCTCGTCTTCGCAGCACTCGCCGACGTCGATCTTCACCGAACAGAGATATCCTGGTTTCATCGGAGAACAATACCCTATTCCAGTCTTTTTGAGTACACCTCTGTGCTCACGGAGTAAATTGGGGCCGCGGGCCGGGCGATGACTGCGTATATTGGCCGCGAGAAGCCTCCTCCTGACCGTCCATAGACTAATATGCACATTTCTTACTTCTTCGAGGTTGTTCTTAAGGCCCACATACGAAGACTTGCGTTTTCTCAATGCGCGACTCACAAGAAAACGATAATCCCGTGGTTGGGTACATGGTTTTCTTCCAGAACCAGGCCTTCTCTCCACGGAACCGGTGTCTTGATACCGCTGCCAGGTCCTTTGAACTGTCGAGCGACTCACAGTTAGCCTCTGAGCCACGAAGCATTGGCTACAACCCTCTTCGAGTAGCGCAATAATTTTGGTAGCTTTTACCACTTACTCTAACATTATTGAGGCAGCTAAACAGCAATAAATGAAGCTTTGACAATTAAGAATATGAAATAAATTCATAAAAATTGATTAAAAGTTGTGAAAACCGATATTATCCTTTGGAACTTTGCACCAAAAATGTCGGATAAAAAGTGGTTTTCTATAAAAACGAGCATCAAACGTAAATTTAAATTTAGAACGGACAGATTTTAACACCACGGACTTTTTAAAACCGGCCAGTAACATGTACAAATGATTGAAATAATTTTGGTACCGTATTTTTTTTTAAAGAAGAATTAAAATCAAAACCGCCCGTTTTTTTTGCAAATGAGTGTATATAATGCGAAGCTGGTTGTTTGAAATATCAACGCGTGGCTTAAACTATAAGGGTAGGAAACGTAAAGTTGCACAAGGGTTCCTTTTATAACGTAGGGAAGCATAAAGAAAGGATTTATGAAAATTCGGGGCTGTATTAGTAAGAAACTTTGCTTCTTATGAAGTTATTTGAATGAAATATGGTACGAACCAGATGTAAATATTTTCTACAAAATCATCCCATAAGGGGGTGTAAAATTAATACGAAAGTTCTAGAAGTTAACACGTTTGAAACGCGGAGCAATCAGAAATGCTAGTATCTCATAAGTGCGATGCGATGTATATGACCATGAACAAACAAATGATGTTCGATGCAGCATATACGCTTTCGATTATGCACTTCAAATTATCCAATCTCGTCACGTCTCGCACATAATAGCGACGATATAGCGCTGTAGGCAATCGGCAGCGTGCTCGGCCCCGCCCAGCCCACTAGCACACGTAAGCCGTCAATAAATTGAATGGATCAACTGTATTGACAAAACTAAGCTTTAGAGAACAGCTTTATGGAAAAGTCATTTAAAATCCTCAATCAATCGCTGACTTACCTCTCTTCATCTGGTTAGTATTCCGGATAACTGATTAATAAAAGGAAATCATGAATTTCAGTTCTTTATGTATCCAAGTACTTACTCCATTTAGTTATTAGTTATTTGATTACATCAGAAATTACTTGAGGCAGACCTCATACAAAAGGTTATCTGCATAGCCTCAGTGCGCATTGGTGAGAGAGGCAGTGAATTTACTGGAAAATGTGGCGTAATATCTTCAAGTCACAAGGTTGGGAACGCGTTAGTGATATCCTTGTGATTTTACGAGTGTATACAGGCTGCAGTGAAGTAAGTATCACGCGGACTGTCCACTTGTTTGTGGACCTGGTTTAATAAAAAAAAATTAAAAGTTCTCAATCAGCGAGGATTATCTTAATAAGATTTTTTTTTGAAAAATCAATTAGACTATGACTGGCCCGATGGAGAATTTGGTAGTATTCTTATTCTATGCGCTAAGGTCGAGGGTTTGATCCCCATTAAATATTTATGTGATTAACAAATCTTAGGTTTTCAAGTTTATTTTTAAATTAATAATTTATGGTGCAATCACTCCTTGCCATGCCAGCTTAATGGTTATAACGAAGTAAAAATAAAACTAAAACAACGAGGTTGTGATTATTTAATCGACTATATAGTCGAACTTAAAAATGTCATCATCATTATATCAACCATTGGAAGTGTGCTGCTGATCTAAGCAAAGAGGTATTTTGCTCACAATTGCCGCGCTGGGCAAGCGTGTTGGCAATCGCAGAGCGCAGCATTCGCTACAGGGATGCTGCTGCCCATTCTTGCCCTGTGCATTTAAGCTGCACTGTTTCGGATTGATTTACCGCCATCTGTCGGTTCCGGTACCTTAGTCGCCTCTTACGACACCTGCTACAGGGCGGGGTACTATTCTACTCTGCCGATACCTCACGGTCTTATTTTGCATTGATGGTTGTATATTCATCGAAAACAGTGTAGCTCAAACGCATAGGGCGGGGATGGACAGCAGTATCCTCGTTGCAAATATGTGGATTGCAGACCCAGCGCGGCAGTTACGGACAAAAATCCCCCCATCTTTGGGAAGACCTATGTCCACCCGTGGACATCCAATGTGGCTGATGTATTGATGATACATGTTTAATTAATAGCTCTAGAACTTTTCAATATGATAGCTTTGGTTGAATATGATGAGATAGATTAAAATAATGTACTAAAAAAAGAAATAAAAAAACCTCGATGGCCGCAACTGTTTATCCTTATTGCACCCGGGCAAACCCGGGGCGGGTCGCTAGAAAAATTATAATGTATTTCTCCTTTGGTGCATAAGGCTGAATGTACCATCAAACCTTAAAAGGTTTTATTACAGTTCACATACAGTTTACAGCCTTTATTGTAAAGGTGACTTTCTCATAATTTTTAGCAATCGCAACGCGTCAATTCACTAGGAGGATGCGGTCGATATGCCCTGTTTCATTTGTGCTGCCGCTCTGAGGACTTAATCAAGTCGAAAGTCTAATGGAGCTCGTCACCCTCTGAACGGGTAATACAGGATGCAATCTGGAACTAGATTAGCGCGTCTTTGTGCATTGCTTACGTTATCCGAGCGGGAGATCTGTCTGGATTGTCATCCGATAATTTGCAGGGATATTGTGCGGTTCGTGCAGGTGTTAACACACACCGACGGCGGAATAATTGATGCATTGTTTCGTATTAAAATTGTTTAACTAACTTTCATATTATGTCTACTCTTGCTATTTAAATCGTCTATGCATTTTTATATGAACATTGTTTTCTGATTATGTATTTGTTCAATCCATACTATTATTATTTTGAAAGTAACTCTCTGTGTGTGTGGGTTTAAATGTATCGAGAACAGTTTGAATCTTAAGGAAGTACATACTACATTTGGGTGATAAATAGTGATCGGCTGATCTATATTTATAGAAAAAAATGTTGTTTGGTTGACGGCTTCAAAAAGGCCTATGATAGTCAACGTTAATAAAGTTTAATTGTTATTTTTAAAATTTTTTACCGAATGAATATAAAAAACGAGCTCTACGAAGGTCAAGTCTATTTGTCAAATCTTATTAAAATCGGTTTATCGGCTGTGAAATTATGTTGGCTATTTAAAGAAAGGTCCCGGTTAAGCGATAAAATAAAGTAATAGTTAAAAAAATTCCGAGCCACTGGAAGAGGAAAGGAATTTTCGTGTGATGCGTCAAGTCTCTATTGGCTTTTTGGAGAAGATAGAGTGAGTATGGTGGTAAAGGGAAGGGTGTGCGCCTAGGGTCGTGGGTTCAATTCCCACTCAGAGCAAATATTTATATGATGATATTTGTGCTTGTTCTGTTTTTAGGTGTTAAATATAATTATTTAAATGTATTTGTGATGCCACTGTTGTCTAGCGTCCGTAACACAAGCGGCTGACTTATCACGGAGTCAGGTCAATGTATAAGATGTTGTGGGAATTTAGGAATAAAAAATAAGGTTGGAAACTTTGGGATAGCATTATTGTTATTGGTCAATGTACGTGTGACAGGCGATAATGAACGCGATCATCGGGTAGCCATAAATTGTGTTGATAGCGCGCCGCTCTACATTACCGTCATCTATACGTCATCACGGTGATGCATCTGCACATATCGAGTTAGCTTATAACAAGGGACTCGCATTGCAGATGTCATACACTTGATCCCATGCATAATAGAGGTGGCATTTGTCGGAAAAGAATTAAAATCCGCGCCACACTATATATTGATTTTACCATGCCCTAAATTAGAAATTTATAGAAATATTTATAAAAATTGATAGCAATATAACTATATTTAAAAGTAAATTAAAGGAATAAATATTTCATCGAAAAATCTTACTACACTGTAAATGAATTCTTGGAAGAAAGAAAAGCTCGTATAGGTCGAATGCAAGCGTAGGTAATTACTAGTTTTTAGTTCAATTCTATTAGTTTTAAATATGTTTAGTAACACCCTGACATACTCATGTACCACACCACTATTATATACTGTATATATATAATTAATTAATTGATTGCCGTGAGGGGCCTGCAGAGTAGAATAGTACCTCCCATTGCACCAGGTGTAGGAGGCTTAGGTACCAGAACCGACAGATGGCGGTATATCCATTCGAAATAGTGCAATTTAAATGCACAGAGCGGATTGGGCAGCGCATCCTCGTCGCGGAAGCTGCGTTTGTTGCCTACACGCTTGTCCGGGGTTGCAATTATGAGAAAATCACCTCCTTTCTTGGAGAGGCCTATGAGCAGTGGAATTTCAGTTTGTTTAGGTGTTATGTGTCATTGCTTCAGTACTTCCGCAGTGTAGAAAATTTAATAATTTGCCTAACTACCTCGATTACAGTACTAGTAACAGTCTATTCATACTGTAGTGTACGCTTAGAAGGGACGAAGGAGTTTGATCCCTATCTGGGAGTTTTATGTCTGCGTGTTGGTTATCTGTACTTACGTATTATATTTGCTACTAGCACTTGGTCCGCGTAGAATAGTGGCTTTGGGGGATACAGATTTTTATTATTTATTTATTTATTTTAATATCTATAACCTTTTTTGATAAATAGAGTATCCAACACTTAAATAATTTGTTGAAATCTATGAGCGGTTCCTGAGATTATAGCGTTTAAACAAAGCTTTATAATATTAGTATAGATTTCCCTATTGTCCTATATCTGTAAGCGTTTTAAGCTACTTTTCTCGTAGTCAGATCAACGTATGAAATGTTGTGAGAATTTCTTGTTATGCGTCCGCTTGTCATTGTGTCGAAATCTCTTAATCTCCATAGGCGGTGGCGCCCTAACCAGTGAGCTGGAAAAGAAATAAACTAAATTATAACATTTGTTGTATGATATTTGATTTAAACTTTCTGAATCTGTGTACGTATTGAATGATACCTAAACTTGAATGTATTGTTTGGAAATATTGTGATAAGAGACAAAAAATAACAAATATTTGTTTTACAATTATTTTATCATCATCATCATACCAGCACTGCTGGATATAGGCCTTCCCAAGAAAGGGAGAATTTGCCCACAATTGTCGCGCTGGGCAAGCGATGTTGCAGTGGATATGAGTTGCTATGGGTTAAATGGATCGACCGTCATCTGTCGATTTTATTATTGTATGCTCCTCATAATTATTTTACGCTTGCAAGACTACATCTCTTCGAAAAAAAACAGTTTTCGGCAAGCATTGCACTCGCATACTCGATACTTCGGGCGAGCTGTCAACTCGCCACTGCAATGCGCTACGCTTTACGCGGCTCACGTCATAAATACTGTTCGCTATTTACGATCTCTAAGGTCTCAATACAATTCGTAAGGACAAATGCGGTATTTTATAGTGCCGGATTTCAACTCCAGGTGGAAATGTTGGAAGGAAATATATTACATTTAATGGATTTTGTTCGGAGCTTGCACCGCACATGTTGGGATTATACAACAAATTAAAGGAATTTATTGAGTCATTTAGACACAGTTTAATATTATTTATATGAATCGACTTGCCTTAGGATAATGCCAGTGTACAATAGTACCTCCTACTGCACCAGGTGTCGTCAAAGGTGACTAAGGTACCAGAACCGAAATGACAGTATATCCATCCGCAATAGTGTAGCCAAATGCACAGGGCGGGGGTTGCCAACACCTACACTCGCGTGGCAATTATGGGCAAATTCCCCGTTTCTTGGAAAAGCCTATGTCCAGCAGTAGACTTCCAATGGCTGATAGTTCTCGCGTGATCGTAGGCTTTTTCGCACCGTCTTGTATCATCGCAAGGATATCATTAGTGCAATGCCAATTTTGTGACTTGTGGGAATTATGTCACATAACACAGTAATTTTACTGCTTCTCTCATTATTCCACCACTGGGTTTGACGATAGGTGAGAGAGAGGTATTAATGCGGACGATTGTGCGAGGTCTATATTTTCTAGGACCTATGTATGAGGTTATATCTCATGTGATGTGATGCAGAAAATAAAACTCTCAGAGACCTCTAGCAGATATAAATCGATGCTTATGATACTTTAAGTTATTTTTCATCGATATGTAATAGAATAACTGCAAAAATTCAACGAGGTAGAAGACGTTGAAAAAAAAGTCCAAGTTAGAAGCATCAAGAATAAACGAGCGTGTATGAAAGAATTGATGCAAGTAAAGAAAGCGAGAGAGATATGCCAATTTCGTAGCAAGTAAGGATCCATAGACTCTACCCAGATAGGGCACTGGTGTGATGTATGTATAATTATTTGTTTCTGTTAATCATAGACCCGTTTAACCCGATGTTTTATTAAATAACTATGTACATCAAATCGTATTTAAATACGTGAAGCCATTACTTCGTACATGAGAATTAGTATTTTACAGTTGTATAGAAAATAGAAAGTACCTAGTTGAAACCGCTTAATGTTTACAGAAAGTGGTTAGAAATGAAAACCGCAAGAGTGAAATGTTGCGACACGATTGTTCCCTGGTATTGCGATGCTAGCTTTCTTTTCGCTTGTTTTCTTTATATCCCATCCCAGATGAAATAACTGTGCAAAAAATCGTGTCGATTCCTTAGATAAAAAAAAACACCTGGAAACTAGCTCAGGCTATCTTTGCAAATACAGTATATAAATATGTTTTGGAAATGAAAAGTATAAATATATATTGATAATCTAGATTTCCCGATTATCAGTATAATTATTGATAATATGAAATAAAATAAAGATATATTTTTTTCCAGGTTATCAAAAATTTGTGTGCCATACTTCACGTGTATAAAATTGGTCAGGTTAAAATGCAATTTTTCATTTATTTTTTGCTTTATATAAATACCCACATGTCTTACATTGACCTGATTCCGTGATAAGTCGCTTAAGCACTTGTGTTACAGACATCAGTTAAAAGACAAATAACAAATATACTACAATATACTATTTAAATTCAGTTATTTAACACCCAGACACAGAACAAACACAAATATCGTTCTTTGTGGGGATAGAACCCAGGATCTTTGGCGCATAAGGCGAGACCACTACCATATGTGCCATCGGGCTCGTCGACATTATATCTGAGTAGATTAATCCCCGTGGTAATGAATCCACAAATTATGCTTTGACATTTTTGTCTGTATGTTTCTTTAACCAAATGCCTGGCATAACTGAAGATTTATCGTCTCGACTTAACCTCTGCCAGAAGCTGGCTGGTCTTGCATCTCAGTATTGGCTTCAGGCCAGATCTTAACATCTACAGAATTCTGTGAGACGTACAGACTTACAATATGTTAATACTTACCGATATGATGTAATTACAAAGAAAGACTTTTTCTCTTTTGGTTCCTTAAGGAGTATGTAGTAATAATCATGTCAGCCACAAAAAGTGCACTCATAGACAAAGGTTTTACCAAGATAAAGGTAATCTTGCCAAGCACATCTACGCGACGAGGATTCTGCTGTTCATCCCCACCCAGCAGGATGTAAGCTGTGCTGTTTCGGATGGATATCGCCATCTATTGGTTCCGGTAACTTAATCGCTTCTTAAGACACCTGGTACAGAGGGAGATCCTATTCCACTCCGTCGGTATACCATACTCATAATAAAGGGGGGTTATTGCAGATAAGTCAGTGACCGTTGCCCCGCGGTAGGTTTGCTGTCCTTGATAAGATGATATATTTCTACGATATAATAGACATATTTTATTAGACCAGGTCGACAAACAAGAGGCCATTAGGCCGCAGTGGCACTTATAGTAAGTGTCACTGCGGCCTAATGAGTCTCGTAATATCACAAGAATATCACCGGCACGCTGCGTAGTAGCGTTTCAGATACTACACGTTCCTATCTGCTAGAATGTTCCTCGTTCCATTCTTAGTTTTACAGCAACGATGGTCACTAAATTCAAATGTTTTCACTATCAACTTGAATAGAACAAAATAGAACAGCTTAATGAAGTATTGATTAAAAATGCCTGACATATTTCATCCAGCCCAGTAACGGATTGGATTAAATATGTCAGGCATTTTCAAATTTGTATTTATGACGCAGACTGTTTCAAATTTCTATGATTACTACAATTTACGTACTCCTGAAAACTTCAGATCATCAAAAACGCTTATTTAACAGTATATATTATATTTTGCTACATTTCCTGGGACGGCTAAGAACTCGACAGCTTAAAAGCGTTCGCGCCCTCACTTCCGAGCGCACGAGAAATGTCTTTGGCAGTTTTAAATTACAAACATGTTGGTGTTAAACTTCTTTTGGAATATCCTCGTGAAATACGGCGTTAAAGTTGTTACTGCAGCTTTTTCGAATATGCCGGATGCGGCCGGCGTCGACGCTCAAGATTCCGCCCATAACGGAATTTTTCGGAAAAATATGTATTATACAGTGTTTTACGAAGTAGGGAACCGCAGCGATTGGAAGCCACCCATATAGTCAATTAAATTGTAAAATTGGTATTTATTCTATAGATTCGATATTTTTTCTGTGTCTGGTAGTTAAATATATGTATTTAAGTAGTATATTTGGTATTTCTCTGTTGTCCGATGTCCGTAACACAAGTGCTTTAAGCGACTTATCACGGAGCGAGGTCAATGTATAAGATGTTGTGGGAATCTATTATTATTCTCGGCTCTAGGCTGATTAATCTGCATTGCATTTACGAGCTTAACCAAATAAATACAATGTTTTAAGTTAATGGAGGGAATTATATATGCGAGGGGTGGGGGGAGGGGTTATGCAGCGGCCTTTTGTAAGCTACTGTAATTAGATTCATTTAGATCTAACAATTTTAGATTGGAGAAAAGCTGTTTAGGGGGATTTTATTCAAACTGCAATATTAATAAGATATGTAGTTTTGTAAATTTATTTTTTATTATTAGTATTATAAAGGAGAACTTATATACCGGTTGATGGAATCACAAAGGTAAATTTATTATCCTTTTAGAGTTCACAATGCTTAACATAATAAAAATCATATCAGCCATATAATGTCCACGGTTGGACACAGGCCACCCCAAGACAGGGGAATGTTTCCCATCATGACCGCGCTGGGGAATCGTGGTGGCAATCACAGAGCTCTCTTTGCGACGAGGATGCTGCTGCCCATCCCCACCCTGCAGTATTTAAGCTGCACTGTTTAGTCCACCTTGTGTGTATTACCGTATAACGCTGCGCTTGTTGGTATGTGGTTTCAACTCCAGAACCTCACGACTCCATCAACAATCGGATATAATATAAAATAAATATAATATATAATTATTTTAAATATATGAAATTAATATAATATATATTTGTTAAACAAATTAAAACACGATTCAGAAATAGAATTATTAAAAGTTTGGTTACATCTTAGTTGGAAACTTGAAGACATTAAGCTGTAAAAGCAACTGTTAAAATGATTCTAGTCACTAACACGCATCGAGCGCCCGGATTGATGGCAGATTTGAACTGCAAAGTAACAGAATCCATTAGGATTATACCGACTTCGGTGAACTCGTGCTACCAGACGCGGTCTTTTTTGTATGCAAAACGAAACCTGAGGTACATTCAAATGCTACCATGATTGGGGAACATGGATATTTTTTTAACTCTTTGGTGTTTACTACTCCTAATATGACAGTTGTAAGAGATAAAGTATTTATACAATACTGTAGTACATTATTTTAATATCTTGTCAGGTTATTTACATTATAACAAAAACCTCTAGAGTTATCCGTGTTTCTCTACATTATGCATGTATTCTACATATAAACCTTAGTCTTGAAGCACTCTATCTTTTAAAAATATCGTAATAAAATCCGTTGCGTAGTTTTAAATATCTAAGCATATATAGCGGCAGACACCAGAAAGAGACTTTGATTTATATTATGTACTAAGGTAAAGTGCCGCTATCTCTGTATACTTTACACTCATAAGGTCATGAATATAAATAAATTTCAAATTCCCCCAACATCTCATACTGATATCGACATATTGACCTGACTCCGAAATAAGTCGCCTAAAGCAATCCGAGAAATTACAAATATACTATATTAAACACCCAGACACAAAACAAACACAAATATCATCCTATGAATATTGGAACTGGGTGGGGATCGAATCTACGACCTTTGGCGCATAAGATAGAAACACTACCCACGCCATCGGTTATCCGGAAAGCCCGAATCCTAAAGTTAGATATTGGTTTCTTTTGACTTCTAAAAGTTCCTGCAAGAAGTGTTTTAAAATGAAATCTACAGAGTCGCACGCGGGACGCTTGTGTTGGAAAAAAAAATGTTTGATCATTGGAATGCTAATAACAAAATTTCTTACATTTTAAATAACATTTGGGAAAGATAGTCAAGAAACTTGACAATTTTTCGTTGAAAGCAGAGAGTTATCTTCGCTTGTAGGATTTCTCATTTAATTTTATGTTTTAACGGTCTCAAAAAAATATATAATCAATGTGTCGCGTCGTTATTGTGAAACTAATACTACAATCATGCAAAGGTAGAGGTAGACCTCATACAAAGATCATCTGCATTGGTACCTCATTCTCAACCATTTCTACCGCCAAACAGCAGTGTTCGCAATGTTTCGGTTTAAAATGAGAGAGAGGCAGTAAAATTACAGGGTAAATATGACAGTGTATCTTCAGTTCACAAGGTTGGCGACACGTTAATATATTTGTGATGACACGAGTCTCTAAAGGCTGTGGTCACGTTTATCCTTAAGTGTCCCAACTGTCAACTGTTTGCTGATTTCAAATGTAATGTAATGTGTCAAATGTGAGCCAGACGCTCACATTTGACATATATGTAGATTATAACCCGAGACGATTATAACAAGAAACTGTACTCGACCCATATTTTCGAAAATATTCGCTTTCCAAATGGAGAACCGTCATCATTTCAGATGTCACTATAGGACAAAGGCTTCCTCAAAAAGGGGGAACTTTAATTGCTGTGATCAAGCATGATGGAAACCGCAGAGAGGGTCGAAACTAGGATGCTACTACCCATCCCCGGTCATTTTGTTGCAATACGCGGGTTCAGGTAGATAAACTGCCATCTGTCCTTCATCACATAAGGGATAAAGGCGTGATTTTTAACAGAATGTTAATTTGCTACTATATTTTTCGAATCAGAAAAAAAGGTAAACATAAGTCTGCGCGGGCGTAGTCGAGGGCGAAAAAACAAAGTTGCTGCAATCGTGAATCTAAATAGAAGCGATCTTTTTTCTTTAGTTAATTCACTTATCTGTTCCCTGACTCGACATATACAATGTCCATGGTCCATGTACAATGTTCTGAATCAATGTTGATGCAAATATTTAGCTAGAACTTCGTGACTTATACTTTTAATGAGCTCCTTTAAGTTGGGTAGTAAACTGTTCATACCTGTAATCAAGACAATTAGGTATCAGAGTGAAACTTGCACGAGATGGTGAATGATGCTGCAGTATCATGTCCAGGTTACCATGTATTATCCAAGTAACTTTCTAATCTAATAATGAAAACCTTCGCAGGGGTGGACAATTTTTTAAAACCTTTATTTTCAACATTTATAACTCGAAATGTCTTATATTCGGGGTTGGATACAAAGTACTAACCTGACATAAATGATGAGAAAAAAAAACTACATATTATTTGATTACATAATTGAAACTTTATCATCATAACAACCACAATAGTCTTCAGACCAGGTCGACAAACAAGCATACAGTCCGCGTGGTAGTAAGCGTCACTGCAGCCTATAATGCTCGTAATATCACAAAGATATCACTAGCACGCTGCCAACCTTGTGACTTCAAGATATTATGTCACATTAACCAATAATCTTACTGCCTCTCTCACCCACACAGTAATGCGAACACTGCTATTTAGTTGAAGAAATAGGTTGGTACCAATGCAGCAACAATCTTTTAATGAGGTCTACGTCATGTGGATTTTCTGGACATATTGACTTTTAATCGCGCAATTGCCATCAATAAAATTAGTGGTTTTGCCAAATTACTGTGTCTACAGTCATAAAAAAGCCTGAAATATTGGACAATCCAGTCTATAGAAAACAGAAGGAATATCAATGATATCGCCTTTCTCAACCTGGCAAGTACAGTACTTGCCAACCGGTATGTTTCCGCATCATCGCATAGATATAAAGAGCGCGTCGCTACTGTCAAGTTAATGGGCCTCTGAAATTCAATACTAAGAAATCTTGGAATAGATATAGAGATATTTTACAAGGAGACATTAACATGTCGGCCAGCGTAGATACAACAGTGCGCGCAATCCTCTGCACACACAACATGCGTGTGTGTCCCCGTGTAATTACCATACCTATTTGCGTTCTTTGACAGCGGGCCGGGGCGGGCGGCGGTCGCGTGCCGCGCGCCGGAACCGTCGGGGAAACGATGGTTAGAGCCCCGGCTACTTTCCGCCGATAGGATGACGACCATGTAATGGTCCCGGTAATAGTTCGACTTGAATAGTTCCGACGGCGGACTTGTATCGCATTTTATTGTGAGGGTGATCCGAGCTATTAGCCGGTCACGGGCCGGTGATAGGCTGAACAAGACGAGGATACCGACTGTTGGCCGCGACTTTGCTCGTGTGGACATTTTATACTTCTCATTGTAATGAGTTCAATGATCTTCGTATTGTCTTTCCGTTTCGTACGATTTTAAGGAAATTAGACCCGTTAGGAAAATCGTTTCCGCTTGCTGTAACATAAATATGAAACCACTCTGACAAAACTCGGGTGGAAAGCTAGATATAGTGCGTGTATTTCCCTATCTGTTTAAACTACAACGGATTTCCATAAAATTTGGTATAGACGTAATGTGAAACTCGAGAATGGATTAAAAAATATTTTTATGAATAAAAATATGATATTCCAAAACAGGATAAAAAGTATGATGAACGTTTTTATAGAAACAGATAACATGAAAATATCAAAATTGTTTTCGTAATCTATACATTACGAAAACTTGATAGCTTGGTTAGGACTTTTTATGCATTCAACCACAAAATGGCGGATTCATCCGAAACTATATTAGTTTATGTTTCTTTTATTATATCAGCCCATAATTTCCGCGCTGGACAAGCGTGTTGGCAATCGTAGAACGCAGCTTTCGCAACGGGGATGCTGCTGCCCATCCCCGCCTTGTCCATTTGAGCTACACTGTTGCGGATAGATATACCGCCATCTGTCGGTTTTGGTACCTTAGACGCATTACGACCCTTGACAGGGGGAGGTACTATTTTATGGCACCTCACGGTGTTACTTGAATTTTAGATGTAGATGCAAAATAATGTAAGAGGCGACTAAGGTACCTGGACCGACAGATTGCGTTCTGAATACCAACTCAAAATAGCTAAAATACAATAAGGCGGGAATAATTAAGGGCAAAATTCCCCCTCTATGGGAAGGCCTATGTCCAACAATAGACATTATATTTATAGCCAAGGTACTTCGTGGGCAAAGCTAGACCTATAAAGCGCAGTTTGTTGTACAAATCAAGAAACAATTTCTCGATGCGGTTTCTATTTGGAAAAATAACGCCTCCAGAAAATGTCGATGTATTTCGCGAGCGAGCTGTGGTTCGATCACTCCTCACTGGCTGCACTCGCCGAGTCTGATTGTGCCTCCACTCGGCAAGGAACGGCGGGTTCCTAGCATTTATTCCCTGTGTACGTAGATGGCTCGGATGGATTTTTTTTTCAATTTTCGCATTGATTGTATTCCTCTGGCTTTTACATTTGTAGATTTATTTTCATAAAAGTCTTAAAAGCTATTCTGACTGTAACATACTGTAGAAATGTAAGTTAACAAGTAATAGTAAAACTGCAACTGATTTTGTTTTACCTAGCTTGTCAAAAGTACCTGTGATCTGTAATTCTGGCGTCTGTGATCAGGTCTAATTTAATTAAAAATATTTAATTTTAAATACGTTAATACAAAAAGCTGAGGATTTTTTATAATAACTTTAATTTGAATAAAATCGGATTTAGTACAAATATATCAATTCTTTACATGCAGGTTTTAGGATACATCTGCCGCTAACTCTTGTACATTTTTTCAGCTTTAAAAGTTTTACATAATCAGATATCAGGACTTACAGATATCTGACTAACAGGAATCAAGGGGTGACTTTGCTAAGAAGGTAAGTATACCTATTAGGACATATTTTATGAATTTATCGAGTAACTTAGGAAATCTTGCTTAATACATTTGTGTGACAAAACGGATCATAATGCAATATGGTCAAGTTTTTGCGGATAAAATATGGTAGCGAAACGGGCGAGCCGTAATTTACTTAAAAATTTTCACCATCTTTTATTTATCTCTTTATGTATTTTGTATTTATATATATTTCTAATACAAGGATTTCCTTTAAGTGAGTCTAGTTTTTGCCTCATGAATCCATCCGCGTTCAATTCACTTTGTGCCGAATCAGGGTACTTTGGCTGGCTCAAAGGTTTGCGTTGAGAGATGGGCACTTTCGCTTTAATAAAATAAATGTGGTGTATGAGCCAGGTAATGTAGTTTCTGTTTGCATTGTGCGGCATTCGATACAGCTACCCTTAGCTAACCCTCACTCACAACCAGTGTCATCAAAAATGACAAGACTGTAAAATAAACGGGACCAGAACAATTAACCCACATAGTGGGCTATGTAGGCCAGTTCCATTTCCACCAGTCCTCAATAAACTTAAGCCTCCTAATAAGGGGTTGTCATAATTCAATTATGCATAACGATTGGATCTAAATAGTAGAGGGAGGAGGGCCAGAGGGGGGTGGTAATCGTCTTAGCGACTTCCAAGTCACGTTTGGCAATCATACGCCCAAACACAGTAATTAATCATCATTTACTTTCAGTTGGCATTTCTCTCTGTTTGGTCATACTTCTTTTTATACAACCTTCATGGCATTAATTTGAAGACTGTACTACATATAGTATTAAACTAAATCGCTTTCCGCTTTCCGTCGGCTCCTATGTATACTTAGATTTTTTTAAATTGCAACGGCTTCTGATGTGTTTTTTTATTCTTATGAGGTTGTTATTATATTAAGCTTTTATATATAAAATTGATTATAAAAAAAATGCCTGCTGGTAGAGTAGAATATTACCTCCCTCTGTACCAGATGTCGTGAGAGGCGTCTAAGGTACCAAAACCGACTGATGGCGCAGAATCGAACATTGATACGGTTTGGACTTGTAGAAAGAAAGGTATGACTACATAAATGAACCTCAGCAAATATGCAAATATGCCCTATCCAGGTGATCCAGGTTCAGGAGGATGTATGAAGTACTAACGCGAGTTAAGACAGCGACAAAGGTATGCCAAGACCGTGACAAGTGGAGATCCATAGTCTCGGCCTTCCCTGACGGAACACAAGCGTGATGTATGTATGTAGAAAAAACTCATCTATCATTAAATTCCCACATCATCTTACACATTGACCTGACTCCGAAATAAGTCGCTATATACATATTTAACACCCAGACATAGAACAAATACAAATATCATCATGTAAATATTTGCTTTGAGTGGGGATCGAACTTACGACCTTTGGCGCACAAGATAGGATTACTACCATCTGCGCCATCGGGCCATTAAGCTTCACAATATTTACTTGCATACGTGAACAGTGTAGCACAAATGTTACAGTAATGAGGATGGGCAGCAGCATTCCAACGCTCTGCTATTGCCACCACGCCTGCCCAGCGTGACTATTATCCGATTGGGAATCCGGGAGACCTAAATCTTATTTAATAAATATATTATAATATAAATACGTGGCTATTTTGAAATAAATATGCGCGGTATATTTTAAACCACAATAGAGTGGAGGCCGCAGACGGGCCATAATGGCCCAGATTACCTTTTTAATACGTAACCTCGACAACTCACACACAAACTTGTATCGCTCACATAAAAAGCGTAACCATTTGCTTTTCTCTGATGTTTTAGTTTTGCGCGTCGTCGCCTCTCTGTGTTTTGCCTCACGATCTACTTAGTTTCATTTGGTGCAAGTCTTTATTTCACTTAAACCGTTTGTTTGTCAGCAGAAGTCGCATAGAGTTAAACAAAATACAGTTCTGGCTCTCATTTAATGGAAAACCTCGTCGTAGACATAACAATAGTCTTTGTTGGCTTCTTTTTCTTTCCTTTAATCATACTCTAGGACAACAGGTTAATCCGTCCTCCTTGCTTTTTACTTTAATAATCCTAGTCTTAAATGCAAGCCGCATATAACCAGTCCTAAATGAAACGTCTTAGAGAGGCTTACGTCCTGCCTTGGACTTCCTACGGTAAATATGTCGATAACCATTAATTATGATTAATCAAGAATGATATCCCGTAACAAAAAATCTTAACACGTGATCAGCGTTGTTATTTTTGTACAATACATTGAAAACTCTTCTTCTTCGATGCGTCTTTAAAACGACGTCATATCATATCAGCCATAGATAGTCCATTGCTGGACATAGGCCACCCTAATATTGGGGGGTTTTTACCCATAATTGCCGCGCTGGGCAAGCGTGGTGGCAATCGCTAACCGAAATGTCGCCATCCATCCCCACCCAGTAGTATTTAAGCTGCACTGTTTCGGATGGATCATCGGTCATCTGTCGGTTTGGTACCTTTGTCGCCTCTTACGACACCTGGCATAAAGGGAGGTACTATTCTACTCCATCGGTACCCCAATGAAAACGACCAGAAGTCAGGTTTGGTTAAGTCCTTTGATTTCTAATGATGTGAACCTACGGTCCATCATGTCCAGAGCGAATTAGAACTGAAAAAATATGTATGCCTAACCACCGAAGCCAAACAATCTGCAGTACTTTTACCTCATAAATATGAATTAACACTCAAAGGCAGACGCCAACGAGTACAAGAATTAATTTTGAAAAGCATGGGTCGCTTCCTCACCCGAATATTTATATTGAATTTACATAGATTCATATAAACATTTACATAATTAACAAAAGCTTTATATCAACACAGTTGACAAACTTCCAGCGTTACATGAGATAGACCCTTAATAGAAAATAAAAATGAAATCCCCTTATTCCACAAAGAGCATGTTATAATTTATTAATTAAATAAATCATACATATACAATAATCAAATCAGACATAGACCTCTCCAAGAAAAGAGATTTTTTGCCCATAATTGCCGCGCTGGGCAAGCATGTTGGCAATCGCACTGCGTTACATTTGAGCTGCGCTGTTCCGGATGAATATACAGCTATCTGTCGGTTCTCGTACCTCAGTCGCCACTTACGACAGCTGGTGCAGTGAGAGCAGAGTAGAATATTACCTTTCTACTGCGCCGGTACCTCACGGCTTATTAAATAAATACAATTAAATAAAATCATATTTTATTGGAACATAACAAAATCGACAATAAATAATTTCAAATGAAAAAAATGAAATTGAATAGGATTAAAAAAAAATAATATTCATTAATAAAAATTTAAGAGAATTAATGAAGGTATATGTCACGTTGAGGAGCACTTGGCCTCTGCACTCGTGCTTAATTACCTCGCGATTCCCTCCGTATGCACGCCCTGACAGCAGTAATTGATGTTAATTAATTCAAATTATTAATTTCCACACAATCTACCAAAGTGGATCAACTTGGTGGTGACATATATGAAAGTCATTGGAGATGGGAGCTGCCGCGTGCGCCGACGGTAAAGGCTAATTGGTATCCCAGATTTCAAGTGCACTTCGCTAGCAACAATGCGTCGATATCATCATTGATTAATTGGTATATTGAAGATATAACGTCATTATCATATTTTTTAAAGCATTTTTTGCTAAGTTGGTAAACAAGTATGCAGGTCATATAACCACCACCATATCAGCCATCTAAAGTCCCCTGGCGACATAAACCTCTCCAAGATAGGGGGTATTTTACCCATAATAGCCGCACTGGGCAGGTGGTAAGGATGCTGCTGCACATTCCCACCCTGTAGCATTTAAGCTGTGCTGTTTTGGATAGCTATACTGCCATAAGTCGATGCCGGTACCTTAGTGGCCTCTTACGATCGCTGGTACAGCGGGAGTTACTATTCTACTCTGTCGGTACCCCACGGCGTATATAAGCAATTATGAGTACAAATAAACTATTTTTTCCAATACTCCCAACATGGTAAGCATTTTAGGTATATCTTCGACGAGCCCGATGATGCAGATGGCAGTTATCCTGTCTTGTCACCCAGGACAAGTATTTTTAGGACGATATTTATATTTGCTCTGCGCCTGGATGTTCAATATATGTATTTAAGTAGTATATTAGTGATTTCTCTGTTGTTTGACGTCCGGTTGTTGACTTATGAAGTCTAAGTGTAAGATTTTGTAGGCAATTTATATATCTTACAAGGTCCATCAATTAATTGTTTAACTAAACCTCCTCTTGACACTCCAATAATAAAATAGACTCTATACGCCGAAACAACCTTAGCATCCTCTTTCAAACTTAGTGTCACATCTACATTAAGATATCTTATACTAACTTACAAGGCTTAAAAAGTAAAGTCACGATGAAATAGGAAATCAGGTAACTTAGTCCATGAAAATGGACGTGGCTATTTTTGGAACAAAAAAAAACAATGGCCGCAAGGGAGCTAGTGAACTGGGTATCATTATACCAGCGATTGAAAGTCCACTGCTGTATATGTACAGCAGTGGACTTTCAATCGCTGGTGGGTTCCCCAAAAAAGGGGGAAGGTTGCTCAAAATTACCGCGCCGAGCGATTATTGGCAATCGCAGAGCGCACCTACGCGACGGGGATGCTGCTGCCAATACCGCCATCTGTTGGTTCTGGTACCTTAGTCGCTTCTAACCTGGTACAGGTAAAGGTATTATTCTACATTACCAGTACTTCACGGCACTGGGCAGCGGATTGGTACTTCTTTTAAATGCTATCCACTCTCGTCCGCGATTCCCTTTCGCTAGCATCGAGTCCAATCCAAAAGAACAACAACCAATTTGATTAGCTCGTCCGGCTACGGGAGTGCACTTGTACCATTTATTTGTCGAGAACCACTTAGGTAAGTAAAACAATTCAGTTACCAAGCCGAAGCACCAACCGTTTCGTTCCAATAAGCAATTTGATTACCCTTAATTTTCTCTCATCCTGTGGCTTTCATCTTTAAATGGCTAACTTCTATTTTATAAAAAACAACTTACTCCTAATTGTTAGTTAATTTTTGTTGATGAACACAAAGCCGTTTGGCTTTGACGCCCTACCGTAAGCCGCCCGAAGAAATTTTTAATAAATTGAAGGCTGTTCTCATGATTGACTCGCTGTTACTCTGCCGGTTGACCCATCCTCATCCATTACTTTTGAGCTACGCTGTTAATGTAATAGAACATATCAGCCCCTTATAACACCTGGTGCAGAGGAAGGTACTATTCTACTCTGACGGTACCACATGGCATTTATAAATATAAAAAAAATTGGCAAATGCATGATTGTCTATTTTTTGATTATTAGCCTATCAGCATATCAGCCCGTGCCGATGTTAACATCAGCTGGACATCCTACGGTGCGCTTGCGGGCAGGTGGTCTTCGGTATTGAACATTAGTCATCAGTTCTGTATGATATGTGTCCAGCTCACTATCATTTCCATTTATTAAGGTTTGCCAATACACTGGGCTATGGTTCGCTCTTTTAAGGATACTTAATTTCTGATTCAATCACGAAAGAGAACCCGTACGTTGTTTTTGCCCTAACTTGTTGCATTACTTTGGCTTTCTATTTCGACAAACAGGCTTACGAACCGCGTCACCACAGCTAGCGCGCTGCCAACCTTATGACTTGAAGAACCGTAGGAATACGTGAAGTGACCTTTAAGTAAGGTCCACTTCTAGAATTGGCTAACAAATTGTCAAATATTCATCTCTGAGCCGAAATTTTAATTTGACGAACATACCTACGTTACAGTTCAGACATACCTATGCCTGACGGTTTTCTTGCGTAAAATAGGGCAGTTGATTATTCAAGGAAATTCGTCAGTGGTCAACACTTGACCGTAATTGGACGTTTAAATTGTTCCTGGCACTTCCATTTCTTATTCCATACCAAAGACAAATTTTCACTTTTCTCTATTCTAATTTAATACTTGCTTTGTTGTTGTATTAAGAGATGAGTCATAGACAATATATTTTTCATGGGACTTCATACTCCTAGAAGTCTTCTAAAGGGACTTTTAAGTAAGAATTTGTCTTCCTAATTAAATTTTTTTTAAATCATTATTGATAATACAAAATTTTTCACTAGCGTGTCGCTAAATCCCCAAGATGTATATAACATTGCTCATTGATTATATTGGTTGTTTCTCTTTTCAATCCAAAACACTGCAATGCGTATTTGCATTGCAGTGTTCTGGATTGAAGGGTGTTCTATTTGTCTGTATAAGTAAGAGTGAGGGACCAATTCAGAAAATCTTTGTATGAGGCTTACTTCTAATGGAGCCAACAAAGAACCTTATCATTACATAGATGGGATTTATTTAGATCGTACACCATGAAGAATTAAGTATATATTGGTATGGGTTGCGAAAAATTTTCTCGCATACCTTTTATTAAAAACACAGTAATTTATTCTAGAGAAAGAGACGACGCAATGGTACTGAAACATACCAGTTAATTTAAAACAATAATTTAGTTTTACATCAACGATAGTGAATGTCACAGCGTCCTATACACGCTCGCTGGAATATCAACAAGTTCTCAAACTCGTAATTAGATGAACACAGTACCTTCTAACATCTCTACCTTTTCCAGACCTCTCAGTTAGTCTCACTCAGTATCTCATGTCAAAAGACAAGCGCAACGTGGGGCGTCTACCCACGAGGTAGACAGACGATCGGACTAAGGTTGTAAGGTTCTATTGGAGACCACTTGGGCAGGTTTATGTCTAACAGTGTTCGCCAAATAGCAGTGTTCGCATCGCTGTATTCCGGTTTGAAGGGTGAGAGAGTTAGTGAAATTACTAGGTTATAAGATTGACAATGCCCCGGAAAGGCCTTTATTCTCATAAAGACTTATATACATCACTTACATGAGCAAGTAAATATATAAAGAAATAAATACACACATTCGTTGCGATACTAATTATATGCAAAAAAATTGCATTCAATTCTTACAATCTAAAATGGCACAGCTATTTTTGATGTACGAGGGATAGATAGTGATATCCTTGTGATTTACATTACAAGCTTGTTTATCGACCTGATATTAAAAAATAAAAAATATATACATGTCCTACAATCAGCCATTGGATGTCCATTGCTGGACATGTAATGATGATGATGGCCTCATCCACCGATTATATTTAGTATTTAACGTAATACGCTTATTCATGATGCAGAATTCACGTGATGTTTCCTTGCATCGGATGTGCAGAGCGTTGGATCGTGGCCGCGGTGGAACTTTATCAATTATTAACTAAAGAAAGTCATAGTCCCCTGCAAAAGTTTAAATAGAAACCCGACGCAGCTACAAAGACACCACCTCGTGGCGTGTTATAGATTATTTATGCATTTAAGCGCGTTTAAAACTATACCAACTGGAGAAGTTGGGACTTGCTCGTGTCCTGAATGCGTTAACCGTATTAAAAGCATTGTTTGTATGTTATATGTTTTATATCAAAGACTTTGAAGTGTTTCAATAAACATATATGGCAATTTCTAAAAAATAATGTGTTTTTTCTGCCTAATATTCTAAAGCTCGGAATAATTAACTTTATGATTCTTTTTAAACGCAAAACAAAATTGACCCGATGGATACACTGGATAGAATCGACTTAGATGCAAGGAGCGTAGGTACTTTTTCGTATCATAATGTGATCATAACCTAATAAATTTATTAATAAATATGAGTGGTGAAGGGAACTTGTGAAGCTTAAAACTTGACTTCGAAACTCCACGTCAAGTTTTAACTTTCTATAAAAGTTATCTACAGTACAGGTAACTTTCAAGCGGCAGACGTTTAAAGGTGATCCATCAGTAAGGTACCTACAGGTATCCAATTCTTAGGTACAATTTTTAACAATTATAGTCGACGACGTACCGTAAAAGTATTTGCAAAAGTAAATGTATTTAAATCAGCCCTTGTCGTTCATTGAATAATAAAGTAGCATTAAAAATGTGGTCCTACGTTCGATCACCACGAGTTTAGAACACTTGCGGAGGCCTATGTCCAACAGTGGATTTCCAAAGGCTGATATGATGATGGTGAAGTTCACACCCACGGAAACCACAGTGAGTACAAGTTATTGAAAGTACTAGAAAGATTGCAGATTAAATGTCATGTTTGTAAACGAAGCCGTTCAGAAATTATAAACAATTAAAAGTGATCGCTCGATTAAAACGGTGATCATATTAATAAATTACTTTCTATAGCATTTTTAAACTTAATTTACTAATAATATTTTACAGGCTATACTTTAGAAAAAACGTTTACAAACGATTCGTTTATCAAACAATATAAAGGAATGTACTGTTTTGTTCTAAATAATACGCCCTTAAGATATTAAGGAGTTCAATAGTACTTACGCATTAGAGTACATAGAAACAGCTCAAATTTGGATGGGGTTTCTAAAAGGATACACAAGTGTTAGTTATTAATTCACACTGATCACGACTAGTCTGTACATTTTACAGTAAAAATTCTCAATAATAAATATCTGAATATTAATTGGGCGAGGCACATAGTACGGTGAACCGATGAGAAAATGGCGGCCACGTACTGGAAAGCGCAGCGTGCGTAGACTCCACGCTAGATAGACGACGACCTGGTGAAGGTTTCGGGGAGTTGTTGGCTATGGGAAGCACAAAACCGCACGCTGTCACGTAAATTTAGTGAAGTGGTTTCTTAACATAGATAAATTTTGACAGTAAAATGTCTTGGGTGGTTAAAATCTTATTATATAAGTATATTTCCTCGAGACAGATTCCTTCCTTTTAAAGATGTGATTTCGCAAGCGTGAACCTCTTTGGAAGATTGCCGCAGCGCCACAGTCTAATATGTTGAATTATAGTCACATCTAAATATGGTGGTATAAAGCCGTGAGGTACCGGCGGAGTCGAATAGTACCTCCCCTGTACCAGGTGTTGTAGGATGCGACTTAGATACCGGAATCGATAGATGGCGGTATATCCATCCGATATAGTGTAGCTCAAATGCCCAGAGCAGTGATGTGCAGCAGTATTTATTTCGCCCAATCTGCGCTCTGCAGTTGCCAACACGCCTGCCCAGTGCGGCAAATATAGAAAAAAATCCCCCTTTCTTGGGGAGACCTATATCCAGCAGTGATGTTGAGACAGCATCGCTTGCATTATCAGTGAAAACCGCGAAAGCAGCAGGGTCTGTATCGGGTGATGTGACATAGGTAATGTGATCAGGTCACAGAGCACTGGAGCGCGCGATGGTCTACATCATCCGCGGATTGGGCTGGATTTTCATAGTAATATATATACAGGTATGTTTTCAAAGATAATCTGTTGATTGCGAATATATACAGACAGTTTTAAACTTACCATTACTTAGTATTATCAATTGTGTATGCATCTCCGCGATCGTGCCGGTGCGGGTGACACTCGACATATATTCATGAGGACTGAATATGGAATACGTCAAACATTTAAGGATATAAGTCATACATATGCATCGCGTCGACTTATCATACAAATCTAACCTGTACCCTCACTTCGTGCACTCCAATCATCACTTCTCCGGACAGTGTGTGGTTTATTTACAAGAATGAAAACAGTGAACTAAATTATTTCGCTTGTAATTACGCGGCTATATTACTGCAGTGACGTTGAAGTTCAGGTGGTAACCAAGCACGCGGCAAGCCCGCTTTAATACTTTTTTGAAGAATCTCATACTGTAGTCCTTTCGGAACCTCCACAGGGAGCTCATTCTACAACCTTAGGGCTCGTGGAAGGAATTGCCTCTGAAACTGTTGGGTAAGCGACCATTTTGGTTCCAAAGTGTGTGGATGAACACTCTGTCGATTTCAAGCGGTGCGGTGGTAAAAAATGGTTAAAATCATGTCAAACAATTCCTCAGAACATAGTCCTATGTACAATCGGTATAACACATATACGGAGGCAAAGTCTCTCCTTAGACCTAGAGCACTTATGAGGCTGGCATCGCCAGCAATTCTCACCGCGCGTTTCTGGCCCGAGACAAATTCATTACAAACACTAGCGAATCGTCAGTATAATAATTATTGGTAAAATCATATAACACATAATTTAATTAGGCCTACCTTGAACTGATTCGCTGGCACTAGACATGTTTTCAATCTAAGATTACTAAAGTTCATTACGCAACCCACCAGAAAGGAACCTGCAAGAGAAACTGGTGATAATGGATCTATCAACACTAAGTAGTGGTAGTTGGCCATTCTCTTAAAGCTAGCAGTTGACCAAACCTCAGGAATATCACTATCAGAACTGCTAATCATTGTCTGTCTATTTAAGAACAGAAAATCATTATTTGAAACATATATGATGGACCCGATGGTGCAGATGGTAGTGATCCTATCTTGTGTGTCAAAGTTCGTGGGTTTGACCTACCTAGGGCATAAAAGTTACGATGATATTTGTGTTTATTCTATGTTTGAGTGTGAAATGTATGTATTTCAGTATTATACTTGTAATTCCTCTGCTCTATGCCGTTAAAAACACAACTTACTTCAAAGTCAGATCAATGTATTACATTTTAATACTTTAGGTTTAAAAACAAGTATACAGACCGTGTAAATTCTGATAGTAAGTGTTCCCAGAGCCTGTAGAGGCTAGTAATATCACAAGGATATTACTAGCACGTTATCAACCTTGTGACTTAAAGCTATTATGATAGCTATATTGACATTACCTAGTTATTTCACCGCCTCTCTAACCCTTTGTACCAGAACACAGTAATGCGAACACTGCTATTTAGCGGTAAAAATAGGTGAGATTAAGGTACGAATGTGACGACCTTATATACAGTGGTGAGATGGTGTGTGAATTTATTAATTATTACTATAAACCAGTGAGATATCAGACAATGAATCCAAAGTCAAGTTTACAATGTGCGAACAATATCCACTTAATATTCCCACGTGAAATGTTATTCTAATCCAATAAACGCAGCCACAACAGTAAAATACAAACAAACAACTCGTGCCACTGAACAGTAATTTCAATCTCAGAGTTTAGAGGAACGAATACTCCCGCAAGCGCCCCCTAGCGGTGAGCGGATAGCATTCATATTACATTAAGTTAACAGCAAATATTTTGAAATCGCTTCCCTTCACGGTACGAAATGCACGGCAAAACATATGTATTATCATCACTTCTTTTGCAAGTCATTTATTTATACGAGTCAAGGGGGAGTTTGCCTTTAATTGGGCAAACGTGGTGCCAATCGAAGAGTGTAACTAAGCGACGGGAATGCTGCTGCCTATCCCCGCCCTGTTACATTACATACATGAGCTACACTATTCCGGGAGGATATACCGCCATCTATCGGTTCTGGCTCAGTGTACTTAGCTACCTTAGTCGACTCTAACGATACCTGGTACAGGGGGAGATACTATTCTACTCTACCAGTACCTCACGGCTAAATCCTCATCCCCACGATCCCTACAAAGAACAAATATTTATATGATGATGTTTATGATTGTTCTGTTTTTGGGTGTTAATTATAAGTGTTTCAGTAGTATATTTGTGATTGCTCTATTGTGGGATGTTCATAACAAAAGTGCTTTAATCGACTTATCACAGAATCAGGTCAATGTATGAGATTTGTGTGAATTAATTAAAAATAGGTTTAAATTGTGACCGCGAACTAACCGAACATTTCAGACAGAAGCCATAAAAATATAGATTTATTATAATTAATCAATTAGAACTAAAAGTTGTTGAAGTAGTTGATTTTATTTCGACCAAGGGTGTCTCTAGGTCGATGAACAAAGAAGTATTTATGCCGACTGCTTTATGAAAAATCTGTGTATTACTTCAAAGAAGTAAATTAAAAAAATGCCCCCTAGTGTTTAGGAACGCACTCATTTTTAATTCGTTTTTTAACTAAACATCTTCCCAGATTTGCACGGGTGTATTAATAAAGAAATTAATCCAGACACATACGCTGCCTTCGCTGTTTTTCTCACTAACTCCACCATCGACTCATGCGCGCGCATTCGTAGCTCCTATCGCTACGAGATGGCGGCGATTACTGAGAGGCGCCTTACAGGTACAGACATCATCTTGAGTGGCCGTCGTTTAGAAGGTCTAGTGCAACTTTGTGATAGAGGATATGACGTAACAAGTATATATGTTGAAGTAAGTCCGTTTGATATAACTTATTCAAGGGCAATTGTATGAGATTTTACAATAGAATCTCAAGTAAGATAATTGCCTTAAAAAAAACCCTGGTTTTTGAATAAATAAAAAAAATATGTTAAATAGGTATAAGCTTTTATCCAAATCTTACTATTGCGTTAAAGATTATGTCAACAACAAAAATGCTTGAGATTAAACTGCTTTAACCATAGCTTTTAGACAATGGTTTGGTAGCGCCGACGCCAGTAATTGTTTCATTAGCACCAACTACATAGGTAGTGTTGGTGGAACCTTTATCAGCACCAGTGTTTCTTGCAAGTTTCTTTCTGGTTGGTCGCGTAATAAACCTTCAGTATAATTAGTTTTAAGATTCAGCTGGTGTCGGCAGACTAGTTTAAAAAGAACGTAATGAAATCACCTGTGTCTGATGACTTGGGTCATCAGGGTCGTCTGTATTATATATAAAAATGCATAAAATCACTTACTTGTTGGAATTATTAATATTACTTATTTTAATGATCATTTTAAAAGTGCTTATAATCGGCCTATTTGAACTACTTTGGTGACTGACTTTGACTATAAATATATAAGCCGTGAAGGCACCAGGGAGGTCAATGAGGACATATCAGCCTCAGTCTATGCATACGTAGACTGCTCAACAGAATAGTCCGCGGCTTGAACTACAAGAGGGTTCGAGTGGTGAGACGGCGCGTTGAAGCGGCGACAACACACCTTAGACATGCACTTACGAGTCGAAGGGAGATTGAGGTCGCAGTGTAAGTCTAATCTTCGCATATACCATGGCTCACGTCAAAATACACAAGAAAAGCGTTTCTTTTTCGTAAATAACTAATATTTTTGTTATTGATTAAAGTATTCATGAAGTAGGTTGGTATGATTGTACAAAGCGATGTGACTGGGGAATTGGTCTGGTTTAGCGAACATCAAGGTGTTTGACGCTCCCCTCGGCACTGCGGGCCTTGGGCCGTAACCGGGAAAGGGAAGTCATTTCTTTAGGGATTATTTCATACTTTTTACCTGTTTTCCCTAAATTTTTATGTCCCTAGTGCATTGAATTTTCTACGAAGTTATTCATTTTAACATAACAAATGTCGAGTGATTATTTAAAGTTATTTTTGATGATGAAAATATCAAAAAGAATTGTTCGGTTACTTGACGAGATTCTACAGCTATTTGAACACAAATGTGTTTTTGTTAAATCAGTGTCGAGAAAGTAGATTCGTTGTCGTCTATATATATATAAAAGACGAGTTCGTTATCAGACTTTGATAATAATGATAATAATTAATCGCCTCGACATATGAATACTAAAAGACACTATGATTAGAAATTCCCACAATCAAAGGAGAAGTTATGTCCAGGTGCAAAGATCGTCTCCTAAGCCATGTCAACGAACTTGCTGTAGACCTGATGAAAACGGAAACTAAACTCTCATGGTTAAACCAAAACCGAAAACCGATTGTGGATAAGTCCAGGGGCGGTTTTATCATTAGTTTTATCTTCGCTTTTTCATTTTTTTGTTAGTTCTCTTTCTTCTCTATTACTAAATAATAAAAATATGTTGAATGTCGAACATTGCAATGAATAATATCGAAATTTATACATATATTTATATATAAGCGTATATACTTATATAACGTAGAGGAGCACTAAGGAAGGATTATTGAAAATTTATCCCTTTAAGGGAAACGGGGATGCAAAGTTAGAATAAAACTTTGCTGTTTTTAAAGTTATTGTAGAGAAGAAATTTAGTATATTTAGGGAAAAGGGGGGCCTTCGTTAGTATGAACGTTGTACAACCTGACGCGGGTGAGACGGCGGGTCGTTTGGCATCATATAAGCCGCATGACGTTCACTGCTGGCTCTCTCCAGGTGTTTTTCAAAAGGACTGGTTGTATGCAGCCTACGTCCAGCACCATCCCCCGGCTAGTCAGTCCTGATATGGTTGACCAGAGCTGCGGTTCCCATTCCGGAACCTTACGGCTCAATTTGTCCCCGGTTTTCTAGATGGCATGCCCTGCCCTCTTCAACCGTCTTAATGACATGTACAAAATGATTCGTTCCTAAACTGCTGACAAAAAAGGTTCCCAAGTGACATATGTCATATAGTATATGTGACAGAAATTCATTTATTTCCAAATATACAGGCCAGATGGCGCCGTTGGTCGTGGGCTCGATCATCACCCAGGACCAACATTTACTAGTATGAACTCATATTTGTGCTTGTTCTTTGTCTGAGTACTTAAACAAGCGTCCTTTAAGCGACTATGAAGCAGCTCAATGTATGAGATGTGTTCATTATTTTTATTAGATATATAATATCCGTCGTATTTACTTTCGACTTCATATTCTGGCACCGGAGCCCTCCCGAGGACATGTTATTTAATTTCATGCCAAGTGTATTATTTAAACGGCACATTCCGCAGTTCGTCTGTCGCATCCTCCGCAGGCTTCGACGGTAATAGAGTTGTAATTACCGCGATTCTAACTAATGTCACCTCCCCGCCCCTTCCCCTGCCGCACCGCTGTAAATGCCAGCTAAATGTTTATTTGCAGACGCATATTTGCACGTAACATGAGATGAATTTATGTTGGTTCAAAAGTTTGAAAGTGTTGGGCCAACGTTTATGGCCAACTTGTGCTAACAGAGTGATGCCAGCTAGAAATTATACATCAATTTTGATACACTGTTCGGCTTAAGTTAACACTGGTAAGTTTGCTCTGCAATTTCACAGCTTGAAATTCAAGGTCAATTGATTATGTGATTGAGGAGTTTGTTTAAATTTGCTTCTACTGTGGGGACAACCAAAATGTAATGATAAATATAAATATTTACATATATACTTTTTGCTGAGAGTTTATTTCGCTACAAATCAAGAATGATTGGAGGGATTTCGTTGATTTTGATCTTAAAATATTTGTGAAACAGTGAGAAACATACATAAAAAATTAGGAATCGTTCTTCTAAAGATAATTTAATTGTCCAAGCTGTTCGTAGCCGTGTAATATAAAAACTTTTGTGTCGTTTTAGAAATGTATCTGCTTCCTATCTTCATAAGGCTCTATGGTATTAAGGATGAGCATTTTACTCACATATATGTAATACATAAGAAGTTTACCGAGTCGTAATTTGTCATTACAGCCATTGAAAGTATACTGGTGGACTTAGGCCTCCCCGAAAAAGGGGGAGTTTTGCCCATGATTACTGCGCTGGATACGCGTGTTGGCAATAGCAGAACGAAGCTATCGCGACGGGAATGCTGCTGCCCCTCCCCACACTATGCATTTGAGCTACACTGCCTCGGATGAACCGTCTTATAAAACCTGGTACAAAGGGAATTACTATTCTTCTCTGCCGGTGCCTCGACATTTCAGATATGAACGTGGCTGTTAGTTCTTACACATATTGAAATTTTCACTAGACCAAAGGCCACGTGCCTACCTGTTGTTTGCAATCAATTTATCTACTATTTTCAGTGCAGCCTGACAGTTATAATAATTTTTCAGGAATATAGGCTGTAGTTCAAGTATTCATATATTTTAAAAAATGTTTCCAACACTAAAATCCTCAAACGATTGAAAGAGCAACCACACGAAAAACATCACTGACGTATATTTTTATGTAAAATAAAGGTCTACTGTCTACCTTTTTAAGTCTCAAGCCCGTCACCAAATTAGATGAAATAAAATAAAAATATATTTTATATTTAGTCCCAAAAATAACTTTTCAAAGAAAGATAAAAAGGGGTAAGAAATATTGTATTGGATTGATTATGTATATTTAAACAAATAAACTTCCATGAAGTTAACACATAAGGGGGAGAAATCAGGTTGGGGTGTTCGTGTTTAAGTATAATCGATTTACTAGTTGAGATAAATAAATAATTTATTTTCCTCTTAAAAAATGATAACATATAATAAAGGCTTATAATTGTTATGTAAATTTAAAGATATAAATCATTCGTAGGGGACTGGTGCCCGTGAAGGTTCAGAGACCCGTATTATACAGGTCACCAGGCGGATTTAACTTCTAAAGCTCATGGTCGCATTCAGTATTACAGCCATTGGAAGTCCACTGTTGGACATAGGCCTTCCCAAAGAAGGGGGAATTTTACCCATAATTGTCGCGCTGGGCTAGCGTGTTGGGAATCGCAGAGCGCAGCTATCTTGACGGGGATATTGATTATTCCCGCCCTTTACATTGAGCTGTACTGTCTCGGATATACCGCCATCTGTCGGTTCTGGTGCCTTCGTCGCCTCTTACGACACCTGGTACTATTCTACTCTGTCGGTACCTGACGTTAAGACGCATTATTAGAAAATATTTATTTGAAATTATTGGTTGTCACTTATCATAAATATTACAGAAAGTGTAAACAGTCTATCGAGTCACTTGCAATTAGTTTTTCACGAGGTCCCCTTGAGTGCCCGAGCGAGCCCGGGTGCGAGAGGCCCCTTGACCCACACCTCATTAATTAATCCGGGTATCAAATGCATCAACACTATTATCTTTAATAATATATGATTGAATCCTTATTAGAATAAATTGTTACGATTACAATAACCAAGATAATTAATTATTTTATATATTAACTGTCTAGAAGGTCTCGTCTTCGAGGCGATTGTCTTTGATCAACCGTATCATGTTCACGAACTTTACGTTTGCCTTTTTACAACGCCTCAGAGATCGCGAACATTTGCTGCAATGCAGTGGTTAAATATTATCCATGTACTTGTAGCGATAAACAAAGTTTACCTTTGCTGTATTCATTTCACTCTTCATATACTTACAAGCTCGAATACGCTTAAAGTTAAAACTGCAGTTGCTAATGCAGTCTGCTATCAAAATGTAAAAAGTATACTGTTTCAGTGGATACACTTGAGTTGATATGCACACTCAATACGATTTGTGACGAAACAAATCGTCTGGCGACTTTGTTTGCACCATTTCACATTAGATCATGGAAATTTTCAAGATAAGTCTTTGTCGAGGGTTCCAGTTCAAGCAAGCGTTGAAGCAACAAAGGATTCTACCCCGATAATGTACGGCAAATATCTTTGGGGGAAAACATAATATTTTAACTACCTAAGATACCGGACTGAGCTGACTGAGATACCGGAACCGATAGATGGCGGTATATCCATCCCCTATATAGTGTAGCTCAGATGCACAGGGCGGGAATGGGCAGCAGCATTCCCGTCGTGAAAACTGCGCTCTGTTCTTGCCAACACGCTTGCCCAGCGCCGCAATTATGGGCAAATTCCCCCTTTCTTTTAGAGGCCTAAGTTCAGCAGTGGACCTCCATTGGTTGATATGATAGTGATGATTTATGTTTGTTCTGCAACTGGGTTAAAATATATTTTTGTAGTATATTTGTGATTCTTCTGGTGTCTGATGTCCTTAATACGTGTGTTTTAAGCGACTTATCAAGGAATCAGGAATGCATGAGATGTTGTGGGAATTTATTTGTTAATACTCACTTCAATCATCACCAACTTCCATCCCCAGGAACGAACACAGTCTAGTACAAAGCAGAAACTCATTTCCCACGCACAACTTTCAGAGCACCATCCATAAAACTTGAGGCTATCATCATTAATAGTTTTCCTAATCAACTCGCGTTCGAACTAAAAACTTACACACGTTTTCCCCGAACATTGAGGCTAAAAACAAGCGAGCCTGGCGTGCGAACTTTTGTCTATCCCATTTTCAATTCACGAATAGTTATTTGCATTTTAACGAACCTTTTATTGTTATTAGACCAGTTCGACAAACAAGCATACAGTCCGCGTGATAGTAAGCGTCACTGCAGCTTATAGACGCTCGTAATATCACAAGGATATCACTAACGCGTCGATAACTTTGAGGATATTATGACAAATTACTCAGTAAATTCACTGCTTCTCTCGCCTTTTACACTGGAACCCAGCTATGCGAACACTGCTATTTGAGAAAGGTGAGAGTAAGGTACTTAGTGTAAACTAACAAGAGACCTTTATACAAAATGGGTACTTTTATTGAAAGCTGAACATGTATCATTACTAGAATATCATGAGATGTAAGCGCAGAATATCACTAACTTTAACTTCAGTAGACCAGAGACTGTAAAGTATAAAATATTACGTCCGCTGAGGTCATTCAACCCAATATATGGTGTCAGTTTGTCCAGTCACAAGACACCACTCCCACGGGGACATGCAAGGGCTCTTCACTAACCCATTCGTATTTTAAATTTAACAGACTTGACAAGCTAAAACTAAGAATATTTATTTGCTAAAAATTAAATATATCGCGTACACCAAAACCGCAAAACTAAATTCTTTCACCACCAATCATTGATTTGTCACAAGGTAGACCTAAAACAAACATTATCTGCATTGGTCTAACTCTCACCGCTTTGCATTGCTGGGTTCCTGTTTGACAGATGAGTAGTTGTGAAATTACTGAGTAATGTATTAGAACATAATATCTTCAAGTCACAAGGTTGGCAACGCACTGGTTATATCGTTGTGATAATACCTACCATTAGGTTTATTAGAACACATCACTATCAATTTTTCTTGCAGGTTCTTCTCTAGTGGCTCGCGTGATGAACCTGCTAAAAACTTAGTTATAGGACCCGTCTGGTGCCGGCAGACATATTCAAGGAGGACTCTCATTTACCAATTTGATTAAATGATTCTTAGAACACTGATCGTTATTTCTCATGGATCCTTCTTTGATGATTTAAAAGACCTATTTAAATAAGGATATATTTACCTTGACTTATACTATTACTAGCTTACTACTTACCTTATGCTTGTTTGTCTACAAAGTAATATATTAATAAAGGTATTTGACAAGAGTAGTTGATAATTATTTCCATCATTTGATATAACCACGCCATAATATGAAATCTTACATATAGACCATTTATTTTCTGTGTGTAATGGGAACAATACTGTCTGCCTCAAAATAAATGGAATCTAACCATACTAGCAAGCTTGAGGTCTACCTGGAATATGAAATTTGGTAAATTATATATGAGAGTCGAGAATTCTATTCCAGGTTAATATTATTTGAGGATAAGCAAGAAAGCTGAAAATATCTCGTTCGTTTCCCCCATTCCTTTGATTCGGATACATTTAGAAATTGATGTTCCCAATTGTAAGACATGTTTCAGGCTCTATTTCGGAACGTATAAAGTGGTTTAGGGCAAAAATGTTGACTTGTGGGCTTTCTTTCATCCGGTACCTATTGCTTTTACCTATTTATGTTTAGAAATTACTTTTATTTAATTAGATAAAAGAATAAAACACCAATATACGATTGCCTAATATTGTTTACAGCGATAACTGCCGATATTATTATTATATTTAGGTAAACCTTATATTAGCCTTAGAATAATAATGAATATATGTTTAATTTAATATTATAAAACGTTGTTGGTTTTCTTCTAAATTTATTTATTTATTTACTTAACACACATCTTAAAAGCTTCCATAAATAGTCTGATATGAAATTAAAAGAAAGAAAATTGAGTTCGCTTGCTGATTAACAACAAATTCACGATTACACAATAAAATAAAATTGCACAGATATGTGAAGTCAAGGTTGAAAGGCACTAAGTAAATTGCTAGTCGAAACACAGAAAAAATACTGTAATTACTAACTTTGTACTACTGTGATGACTAGATTACTACTAGACAAAAGTCTTAGAAAAAATCTAAAGTGATCCAGCGGTAACTATTAGTAATAATTTTTTCACAACAAAATCTAGTAGGTATTTGTCCTGTCTCAAGCTATCCACGTGCCAAATTGAGCTAAAATTAGATTAGACGTTACTTCCCCCAACAAACAAACAATCAGAACTTTCAATTTGTTTAGTCTATCGTCATTTTAATTGTAAATAGGATACTGAAAATGGATTACAGGATGCAAATGTGAGTGCATGATCATTGGACCTGATAACTGTTATTCTTGCGTCGGCACCGAAATAGCGATACAGTTTTTGTGAAATTAAAGGTAATAAAACTACTGTTTAACGGCTTCAAAACGCGGTTTATTGATCTTCTTAGGTTTTTTGTTCGACGTTTCTGTTAACCTGTGGTTCTCAAGAATGACAAAATATGTTCTGCAGGACTTGAAAGTTACAATTACTGCCTTCACAATTTTTTATTTATTTTTAGATTTTAATTTTATATGTTCGCGTTTCTTTCCACGCAGTATGTGCTGACAGTATCTTGTAATCTGGCCTTGTTGCGATGTTAGACCTTGTTCTTGATCAAATGTATGACAGGTTACCGGACGGTATTTTCAAATCATCTTCTCTATTGAAGTTGTATTGTTTTTTAAATTTAATAGCGTAAGAGGCGACTAGGGTACCAGAAGCGATAGATGGTTAGATATCCATCAAAAACAGTGTGGCTTATATACACAGGACGGGGATGAGCAGCAGCAACCTCGTCAGGAAAGCTGCGATCTGCGATTGCGAACACGCTTGCCCAGCGCGGCAATTATGGGCGAAATTTCCCCTTTCTCAAGTCATTAGTGGACTTCCAGTGTCTGATATGATGGTGAACATCATTTTAATTCCTTCGATTTTATCGCCTTTCCGCAAGAAAACATTTACAATGTGTATTTGCAAATAATATTCCAGCTAAAATATGCCAGTAAAAATCATCCAGGGAGTCGTTTGGTTTTTATGAAATTCGACTGTGAAAGAGAACGAGGCAAACATTTCGCGGCCAGAAGCGTACGATACCGATTCACTCAAATTGATAAACGGGCTGTGGAAAAATATGCGGTTCTAATAAAAAAAATAGTTGCCGCCGGCGGATGCGCGCCGTCCGTCCGGTTAAGCTGCAGCTTTCACAATTTTGACTTCATACTCTTCGCTTACATTTTAGTAAAATAAAATAAGAGGAACACTTCCAAATGGAATTGACTTTTGTTTTTAGACTAGGCTTTATGTTATACCACTCCTCCAGCAGCCTTTTTTAAAATTCCACCCAAAGGCAAAATATTTTTCATTCGTATAAGCTCATTAAAATCACTTTCGAAACGTCAAAAAAATTTTTTTTTGTCAAAATATCCAGTTCTATTATGCCCGTGATCTAATACCGGTGATCCTGACGACCCCACGGGATCATAACTCATATAACATATGCAAATGACGCCTACCGGAAATAGTCTACCGGTACCAGAGGAGTCTGAAAATTAAGCTTAATGCAGACACTTGCTTTGTTAAACGTCTTTCAGGAACATTGCCGGGATAGAATATATGCAATGAACTTTCTTAAGGCACAAGTTAGTAGCACGCTAATTTCTTTTAACACTCGTTACCCCGATGCATTAAAGAAATGAGAAAAAATGTCTTCTCCGGGACCTAAAATATTTAAATTACCTTTAAGAATACAGTCGAGACAACAAACTTCTAGTAGACAAGTTCGTTTCAGAAGACGAGGCCCAATCTCAAACTAGAAAATCGAACTAGAACAGCGTTTGTAAATCCACTTCAGTGTAACTCATAATACAGTGCTGTTTGTATTCGGAAATAATGGGGAATAAGGCACAGAGTAAAAATATTACAAATGTATATTACATACTAGTGGGCAGCCCTATGGTGGCAATCGCAGATTGCTTTCCTAACGGAGATGCTGCTGCCCCTCCCCGTCCGTTCGATGTGCGTTCAAGCCACACTGCTTTGGATGGATATCTAACCAATTATTAGTTCTAGTCACCTAGGCACCTCTTACAACACCCGGTAAAGAGATAGGTACTATTGCACTCTGCCGGTACCTCATGGTAATCACTATTTACAAAACAGTGAAATTAATGAAGCAGAGCGTAGCGTCGGGGAGGCTGCTGCCCATTCCTCCTGTAGCATTTGAGTTATGCTGTTCCGAGTGGATATACCGCCGTCCATAGATTCCGGTGCCGTCGTCTCTTACGACATCTGATACCAATTAATTATTCGCACACTAATCTCCTACAACGGTCTGTCTGGGGGACTTACTCTCGCCGATATCTAAAGCCAAATAGCAGCGTATATCTGTTTGCTTGTACTAGAATGATAGAGGAAGCTAACTGACTACCACATATGATATATGTTCAAATCACACGGTTGTCCAAGCGTTATAAATACGTGCGTATTCAAGCCACGGTACGGTAAACATGGGTTCGACATAAGAAAAATCTTTAGCGGCTTCAATTAAAACAAAAATAAAAAACGCATAAATATAAATGACCACATCATTTATTTTTATGAAAAATACTCGTTATATAAACTTAAAAACAAAGACAAGCTATATCTACCCAACTTCAGAACAAAAATTTTAAATACCAGCTGTTGTTACATGGCTATTAAATTGTACAACAAACTACCCAGAGACATAAAGAATAAATCATCCTATAAGTACTGATTTAATATATAAATAAAGACAGTGCTTTTGCAGTCTGTAACAATATTTTAACAATACAACACAACAAAAATGTAACATACAAAATACATAAATATAATATTATCTATGGTGTGTGTAAATACACTCATTTGCAAAAAAAACGGGCACCCTAGCAATAAACCATTTCATATGTTAATAGGTTTGTTTGATAATTATAGGTAGTTTTACTTTCACAGTTTTGTAAATTAATAAGCAAATGATTGTTTTCGTCAGTATTATTACAAAATTTATGGGTTTTAATACTAAAATTCACTAGTATGCTCGCTATTAGTGCATATGCTCGTGAAGTAAAAGTTAACAAAGATTTTTGTTTGTTTTTTCTTTAATAAAGTAAAAGCAGATAAATGCTTAGTTAGTATCGAGTGTGACCCCCTCTAGATCATATCACAGCTTGAATTCGTCTGAGTATGCTAGCGAGGATATCCCGGATACTTGCTTGCGGAATACGTTCCCACTCCGCGGTAATCACATTCTTCAGCTCTCTGATGGTCTGCTGAGCCGGTTGTGCTGATCTCACTCGTCGTTTCATAACGTCCCAGACCTGCTCTATAGGATTGAGGTCGGGACTTCGAGCTGGCCAATCCAAACGACGAATGCCGATTTCTTGCTCATACGCTTCCACATCGCCAGACCAGAGGGCGCGAGCGTTGTCGTCCATAAAAATTGAGTCTTCGCCTAAAGCGGCCAATGCGGGTTGTGTATGAGGAATTAGAACTTCCATTATGTATCCATGTCCAGTCAGTGAGCCGTTTTCAATAAAGACTAACTCTGTACGATCCATTGAATGTATTCCTGCCCAAAACATAACAGAGCTCCCACCATAAGGTGGGATTTCTTCAAAACAAGCCTCTGAAAAGCGTTCTCCTCGTCTTCGTAGCACTCGCCGACGTCGATCTTCATCAAACAGAGATATCCTGGCTTCATCGGAGAACAATACCCTATTCCAGTCTTGAGTCCATGACTCACAATTTCGAGCAAACCTAAGCCTGGCAACTCTGTGCTCACGGAGTAACTTAGGGCCGCGGGCCGGGCGATGACTGCGTATATTAGCCGCGAGAAGCCTCCTCCTGACTAATATGGACATTTCTTACTTCATCGAGGTTGTTCTTAAGGTTCACATACGAAGACATGCGATTTCTCAATGCGTGCCTCACAAGAAAACGATCATCCCGTAGTTGGGTACATGGTTTTCTTGCAGAACCAGGCCTTCTCTCGACGGAACCGGTGTCTTGATACCGCTGCCAGGTCCTTTGAACCGTCAAACGACTCACACAGCCTCTGAGCCAGGAAGCATTGGCTGCAACCCACTTCGAGCAGCGCAATACTTTTGATAGCTTTTACCACTTTTTCTAACATTATTGAGACAGCTAAACAGCAATAAATGAAGCTTGACAATTAAGAATATGAAATAAATTCATAAAAATTGACTAAAAGTTATGAAAACCGATATTATCTTTTGGAACTTCGCACCAAAAATGTAGGATAAAAAGTGGTTTTCTGTAAAAACGAGTTTAGAGTTTAGAACGCACTGTTTTAAACAACACGGCATTTTTAAAACCGGCCAGTAACATGTTCAAATGATTGAAATCATTTTGGTATAGTATTTTTTAAAGAAGAATTAAAATCAAAACCGCCCGTGTTTTTGCAAATGAGTGAATAAAGAGTGCGTTTTTTTCTATTTATATATTGTTTGTAAACAAATAAATCAATACATATTGTTATTATAAAATATGTTTATTAGTAGATGCTGCCACTCAATCTGCAATGCCTGGACGGGACACGTTACGTGACATTTTATATTTAAAGAATTCACATATATTTATATTTAAACAAGACTTTTTTATTTAGATTAGGTCGACAAAAAAGCGTACAGTCTGGCTAATAGAAAGCGAAACCTATAGGCGCATTGTAACTTAAAGATTTGTCACAATTCCTAATAATTTCACTGTCTCTCTCACCTTTCAAACCGGTACATAGGAATGCGAATGTGCTATTTGGTTTAGTTATAGAGTGAGGTACCTATGCCAGCGACCTTTCATATGAGGCCTATCTTATGTAAAAGTGTAGTAAAGGAGTTCTTATATTAAGGCCCTGACAACCACAAATATAAAATGATTGATCAAATTTGTTGCATTCGTTCTAGAGTTGTGGGCGAGCATACATTTCCATTCAGTCTTAATATTATAGATAAAAATCCTTAAGTGATGAGAAATGTATTGATATATTTCTTTTTTCTACAATAATATTTTGAGTTTAATCGGTGGGTTACTTTTTGCTCGGTGTCAGTAGTTAGGGAGCGATATAGACTTTTGGCTATAATAGCAAGAGATTCTCAGGGATGAGATATAGAGTAAAGAGGTCAACATCACAGGCGGGAAGCTAGTTTTTAATAATAGAGGATGGAGTATTACTTTCCCAATCAAACCTTATCTGTCTGGGATTACAGAGCGACAAAACGGTTCAGTGCAATGCAAACGCCAGCTTATTAATTACGCCTCAACCGTTTACTCAAGTGAAATATTCCCAGTCCTGGGTAGTCTGGCTTTCCAATTAACTTGGTTCTTGGAACGGTGTTATCACGGTCTATTAGTCGCTAACTCATACAATATTCTATTTTATAGTTTTTTATTTATAAAACCTATTGGCGTTTATTCATCATAACTTAGATTTAAGACCAAAAACATATGAAATCTATACAATTGAAAAGTTCTTTTAGTGTAGGATGGTCCATTTACCAAAGAAAATTACTCTACCTCTCAAAGTTACTATTCAAATACACATAAATATACATTTTGCTCGTACCTTAAAAAAAAATTGCTTGATTTACAATATAATTGTCGTAGCAACGCGGTTTAACATAAACTTGTAGAATAAACCAAGTATTACTTATGCTCCACAGTTATTGGTCCTAGCGTGATGTTGTATAACCTTTCTCGATAAGAGGGCTGTGTAATACTGATTTTTTCTGACCTTATAGTTTAGCCTTATAGGTCAGCTTCTCTTTGAATATATTTAAACATATATAAAGAGAATAGATAAAATCAGATTTATATCTATTTCATTTGTATCTATATCACTTTACAACCCTCTTTTAAGGGACAATTTTCGAAAAGAATATTTTACACGTGTTTTATAACTTATACAATAAAGAATATAAATTTTATTTAAAAAAATCGAATAATATCCTTTAGGAGGTGAATCTTAAAAAATATTTCCTTATAAAAGGAAAGCCTGTGCAAAATTTCTAATTTCAATTTTCTAACTTATAGTTGCGTTCGTTGATATGCAGTCAGTCAGTCAACCTACATCTTTATAAGTTAAGATTAAGTACTAAAATGAGTTGATGGTAGAGATTTAGTAGAATCGGTCAAGTAATGTCATAGTCAGAATAAATGAATATATGATTGATGAACATAGCGTAGAACAAAGGCTTCCTAATAGAACCCTTTAAACATGCAGCGTCCAAGGAGCGTCCAGGGCGATTTTGCGTGTCTAGATACATCCGCTCTCCCATGGATGTCCAGTGGACATATTACTAGACAGAGAATCTATCGACCTACGCTGCTTCTGCTGCTAGAGATCCACAAACCACATATTAAAGTTAAATACAGTAGATATTGAAAACTTAGATTCGGAAACAACACAAATATTTATCATGTAGATATTTATCCTGGTGGGGATCGAATTCACGACCCTTGGCGCACAAGATAGGATCACGGCCACCTGCGCCATCTGGCCCGTCATTGTATGTATTAATTACCTTGGAAGTATAGTGAAAGTTTAAATAAACCTGCACCAACAATACCTGCCTAGGTGAAAGTGTCATATCTCAATGCTAATAAGAGCCCAATTGCCAAATGCAATTAGCACGTCTGCCTACTGTTAATAATTACTGGCCGCGAAGCCATTACGTAATTATAGAGTGATTCTGTTGAAACGCAAAGCCTTGATTACATAACTATTGAGGCTTCAGTTGGAAGCCTTCGACCAATCGGAATTACCAGTGATTAGATATGGTACCGGAACATGGTCTTTCAGTATAAAACCAATTAGCCAATTCCTTAACTCGTTTTGGAGTGAGAAATATTCTGAAGCCAAACATAAAATTGTCGCGAACTACCGGCAGAATAGAACAGTTTCTCACAATGCACCAGGTGTCGAAAGAGGCGACTAAGATACCAGAACCGACAAATGGTGGTATAACCATTGGATACAGTGTAGCTCAAATGAATAGGTCGGGGTTGGGCAGCAGCGTCCCTTTCGCAAAAGCTGCGCTGTCCGATTGCTATCACGCTTGCCCAGAGCATATGGGCAAAATTTCTCCATTTCTCGGAGATCCAATCCAGCAGTGGATTTCCAATGACAGACATAATGGTGACATCATAGTATTAAATAAGTAAGTCAATCCTGACGAACTAACCCAATAAAAGCAAATTGGTATTTGTCGTTCCCTACATTAAATGCCTAATGAAAATGGCAAAGACAACCAGTATTAGTCAATTTTCTAAAATTTGTATGCTATTTAAACACCAAGCAGATGGTTCATAACTGCATTTTTTGTAATAAAAGCAAAGTGCCCGTATACCGTAATATTATGCAAGTGTACATAACACCAGCCGGCCATTTAAAATACTGAGCAAACGCGACAGGGCAGGTTTGCTGAAGGGTTCTGTGGTTTTTTGGGCAGCATGTGTATAATATGTACTCTGGTGAAATCCATCTCTTTTCCAGATTTATTAATGAAAAACGTTTATTTGGCTTAAACATTAACAGGTAATTAACATGAATAAAGTGACCAATGCCACCTTTTAAGCAAATAATATAATTAATAAATAGACGCTTCATAATTATATAATTATGACAAAATTCTTTGTATCAGTGTGTGTGTGTTTATGTGTAAGAGAGAGAAGTAGTATGTACGGAGATTCTCTCACTCTTTCTACAGACGCACATGCGTGAGTGTATTTACCTGTATATATAAATTGAATAGTTCAGCAATCTCTTCAAAATTTATTATTTCAACGATTTTGCCATCGGTGGTCGCACGCACTGATTTGTTGTATATTTAATTCCACAGCCTACCCTCTTAGCACTGTAATAAAAAGAGCCAAGGTACCAAAATTTCATAGTCGCTTGTCATGTCTCTGATCAAAGGACTAAAAGGTTGTGAGAGTTGAACGTCTGTTGTTTTTTTATCAGCTTCATTACACCAACAGTCGAGATGCGAAATACATCTGATTTATCTAGAAATACATAATCTAAATATTTTTTAACCTTTGTAAAGAAAAAACTACTCGAATATATTTCATTTTATCGTATTAGCTGTAATAAATGTCTCACTGTACATAAGTAGCTAATATTGGACATAGGAATCTCCCACAAAAAGGGGGATTTTTGCTCACAATTGTCACGCTGGGCAATCGTGCTGTCAATCGAAGTGCAGCTTTCGCAACAGAGGTGACCTTTTGCCACACTCTGTGCTTTTAAGGTATACTGTCTCGGACAGATATAGTGCCATCTGTTGGTTCTGGTGCCTTAGTAGCCCCTTAAGACATCTGGTACAGAGGGAGGTACAATTCTACTTTGCCGGTACCACACGGCTAATTCTATTTTTACTACCTATCTTTACTACCGTTATGTACTATCAATGCAATTTCTCCATTTGCGCATATATTATACGGAACCCTAGGAAGCACTTCTATTTTAATATTACCAGAGTTAACCGTTGTGTTAGTCCTAGCAATGGTGCCACGTTCAGACAGCGAGGAATAAGGCATCACATGCAAGCAATTCAAGACGAACCTTGATCGCAACGTATATTGTTCTGAAGTTCTTTTCTTGTTTGACAAAGAGCACTTTATTATTAGACTTTCGTAAGAAAAGGCCAATATCAACACGTGATTTCACGATATTTCAGTTTAGCTATTCCGGGTGGATATCCCACCATCTGTTGGTACCTCAGTCGCCTCTTATGCCACCTACTATAGGGGGAGATAGTGTGTTTCCCTACTGGTACTCTATGGCTAACTTTACCATCGAATTTATACATTTACAGTTTTCACTTTATCATAGAATTTATACATACTAAGATTTATTATGATTTCGGACACAGAATGTAAACGTTATACCCTGAGTTAAATTCTAGCAAAATTTAAAGTATTATATAAAAAATTATGATGTCTAGAATTTTTTTGTTGTTTTTTATTAACTAGGCCGACAAACAAGCTTACAGTCCGTACAGCTTCGTAATTTCTGTCTTTATTATTGTCTATTATAAAGCAGACACTTTAAATATTTTTTCTGTCCAAATACCACTATGAAGTTTTATACATCTCATATATTGATCTGACTCCATGGTGAGTCGCTGAAAGCAAGTGTTATAAGTGACCTATTGTTACGTACTCCAGACGACAGACCAATTACAAATATATTCTTTAAATCCATATATTTAACACCCAGGCACAGACCAAATACAAATATCTTCATATAAATATTTGGTCTGGGTGGGAATCGAACGCACGAGGTAGGATCACTACCATCTAGTCGCTACATCGGGTCCGCTAGCAAAACAACAAATACTCAAGTTATCTTAAAATTGCCAACCCAGAATAGTGTACAGTCGATGTTCTATTGTTTTCAGGTCGAAAGCTTAGTCTCACTTTTTGTGCAGCCTCCTGCAGTTCGCAGTTGTACCGACACGAAACTTATTCCACAAACTGGCCCGAACTAACTTTAACGAATTCATGGCCACTGAAAATAGAGCAGGCATTTTGTATCGCTCAAATTAATACTGATTTGAATAATGGAATGCAAATTTAGACTGTTTACTTTTGCCTTAATTTGTATTCAACAATCGCTTATGTATTTTGTGTTATATTAACGTTTAGGGTATTTATGTCATGATTGGTATGTTCTAGTTCATCAGGGTCATCGGCCATTTGTCTTTTGTTTTTATAATTAAAACAAGCATACAGTCCGCGTGATAGTAAGCGTCGCTGCAGCCTCTACATGCTGGTATTATCACAAAGATACCACTAACGCGTTGCCAACCTTGTGACTTGAGGGTGTAACGCCACCATTACCCAGTAAATACACTGCGTCTCTCACTCGTCCCTGTTATTATTTACAAAACAGAAATTTATTACGTGTCCTCATTCTCTTACACCCACTTAGAAGTTTGCTCTCGAAAGAAGTTGAACGCGTGCAAGTTTCTGAAGTGGCGTAAGTCGATAGCTGCTAGTCCAGACCAGCGCTCATATAGTAAGATCCAAATTGCACAACTCTCTGAGTGCTTCAATTGTTAGACTCACAAGATGTAGTCGCAAGTTTGTGATTAACAGGATTTAATAATAACAGTAAATTCAAAAAGAACCCCATATAATGACCAGACTCTGAGATAAGTCGCTCGAAGTACTTGTGTTACGGACGGAAGCATCACGTATATAATATTTCAATACCTATATTTGACAATCAAATACAGAACAAATATACTCGTAAGTTTCGTCATATATACAACTCTTCATGGGTAGAGGTTCGAATCTAGAACCTTTAACTCACAAGATAGAATAAATACCGTTTACGTAAATCTTTCCCACTACCGTGGGCAACGGATTTTTATTTTTGCATCTATGAGAACATTAAACATGGAATTTACCAGAGAAAAAATATTTTGCTAAGCTAAAAATAAGCGGGACTTGAACTTGTGTTACTTCTTTCATGAGGCTACACTTCAGCTGTGATACCAAGACGGGAAAAGAGACGTAGAAATTGTTCTAGGATCATTTTTTGTTGAGAATTTCTGGGACGTTTTTATGGCAATACCTGTTCTACCTTTGTTGTTTTTTTTATTAGATCAGGTCGACAGACACCAGACATTCCGTGTGATAGTTAGTGTCACCGCAGTTTATAAACGCTCGTAATATCACAAAGATATCACCAGCACGTTGCCAACCTTGTGATTTGAAAATATTATGATATATAGCTAGTAATTTTCCTGGTTGTCACCCTTCAGACCGGAAAACAGCAATTGGCAATGACATTCGGCGGTAAAAATAGGTATTCAGGTACTAATGCACATGACCCCGATGATCTACACGATTCGGGTGTTAACAACAGTACCCCGATCGCCTTTTACTACACTTAGTACAGAATAAGGTTCTATTCTATTCTGTTGGTACCCCACCTATACATACCCCATACATTCTATATATATATACGATGTGTTTATTTTGAGTCTCACAATACATACGTTTAAAAAAGTCAAAGTTTAAAGCTGAAGTATTGTTATTGGATTTCGATTTACAATCAAATTTTTCGTTTCGATTTACTATCGAAAGTTTCGGTGAAACTGTGTAAACTTATTTCGAAAATAATAAACATTTGCGGACAAGACTCGCGTTCGAGCAGAGAACATAATATGTGGGAAGGCTGAGTAGACACTCATAAATTGTTTCACGTTGTCCATTTATAATCTCTGGTGTACACTTAAGATCCTCTGTAGAGGTCTCATAAAATAATTGATTTGAAGTCCATCTGCATTGGAAAACCACTGCTAAACATAGGCCTACCATAGATAGGGAGAATTTTACCCGTAATTGCCGCACTGGTGTTGGCAATCGCATAGCGCAGCATTCGCGATGGGGAAGCTGGGATTGAAGAAGCAATATGCTAAGTCACTTCTAAGAGATGGAAATTGCTTCAAATACTTTATATTAAAGTTTCCAGGCCTTTCGGAGGCAAAGTTGAAGGAAGGTGTTTTCGTCGGACCAGATATTAGACGGCTTATTGCTGATCCACCATTCATCACTACCATGACGGATCCTCAAAGAGAAGGGTGGATTGCCTTTAATTTTTAGGCAACAACAAAGACCCTAACTACATACAAATCGTCAAAAGAATGTTAAAAGCATTTCAAGCTTTAGGTTGCTTAATGAGTTTGGAAAGGAAATACCGTGGAAGGAAAGATACCAGGGAAGATGGAGCGTCTCAATGATGGCAGACTACTGTTGGTCGCTTCAAAGAGACCTTCCAGATGCTTCCCACAGGCGCTGCCGCACTGGGTAAGCGTGTTGGCAATCACATAGTGCAGCTTCCGCGACAGGGATACTGCTGCTTATCTCCACCCTCTGATATGCCGCTATCTCTCGATTACCTTTAGGTACCTTAGTCGCCTCTTCGCCGCCTTAGACACCTGGTACAGAGAGAGGTACTATTCCACTCTGCCGGTACCTCTCAGCTGCGAAAAATCGATGCGCAGTGTGTACCTTCAGTTAAATATTAAAACAAGCCATGTTAATTAATTCAGAACAATTAGTAAAAATGTACCGCCATGTTGTTTCCATTAACGGAGGAAATTGTTGCAGAGTTTGCGTACTCGTTTTTAACATCACAATTAATAATTCCCGTATGGTAATTCTGTTTGCCGTGCTCAAATGCCCGTTGGGATTTATCGATTCGGATGGTGGTCCATCGCGTGCACCAAATATGTGCCCGACAAGGCAGGACATAGTCCGATAAGCTTAGTACACAATAAAAATAGTATTTTTTATTCATTTATATGAGATGTTTGGAATTTTATTAGATAGAACTTATAGTCGACGGAGCTGTAGCGTTCTAGAAAGGAAACCATGTACTCCTAAGCGCAGCGTAGGACGTCCACTTACAATTTTTGTACATATATATATATATATATATATATATATATATATATATACAAATATTGATAAGATGACAGGCCTGATGGCGCAGGTGGCTATCTTGTGCGCTAGTATTAAATTATTATTATTATATTATCAAGTATTCATTCTTAAAGGGGTTCATTCCCACCCAGGACTAGTACATATATGATGATATTTGCATTTGTTCTGTGTCTGGGTGTTAAATATATGTATTTAAGTAGCGTATTTGTAATTCCTCTGTTGTCTGGCGTCCATAACACAAGTGCTTTAAGCGACTTACTACAGAGTTAGGTCAATGTATCAGAAATGATGGGAATTTATTTATTTTTAATGATTTTTGTTAAATAACAGTAAACTAATTTCGTTATGTACCCGACGGTGTACTTAAATACTTATTTTTTATACCCAGACACAGAACAAATACAAATATTGTCTTATAAATATTAACTCTAGGTGGGAATCGAACCCACAAGTTTTGGCGCACAAGATAGGATCACTACCATCAGCGCCATCGGGTCCGTCTTGTTTGTATTAATCCTAATCGACTGGACAAATTATGAATGAAATGTTCTTTGTATAATTAGACTATATCTGAGGAGACATCACAATATTAAAATAACTAATAATCGAGTAATACATGCGACGCAGGCGGAGGGAAGGAACGCTGGACGGCATGTAAGTTTGCTCAAAGAAGCCCACAATAATGCTTATTATCCTACCGAGAGATCCTAAATTCACGTAGACGAAGTTGCGAGAAAATGCTAATAAGGTATAAAATGTATATATATATATATAGAAGACTTCATACAAAGGTTATCTGTCATCACTTTACTCTCATCTATTTCTACCGCAGTGAAATCACTTGCTAATGTAACATAAATCTTCCAAACGCAAGATTGGCAACGCCCTAGTGATATTAGGGTCTATTTGTAAATTTTACCCATCTACCCATCCCCGCCCTGTGCGTTTTTTTTTTAATAATAATAATAATAAATTCCCACAACATCTCATACATTGACCTGACTCCGTGGTAAGTCGCTTAAAGCACTTGTGTTACGGACGCCAGACAACAGAGGAATCACAAATATACTACTTAAATACATATATTTTACACCCATACACAGAGCAAACACAAATATCATCATATAAATATTTGCTCTGGGTGGGAATCGAACCCACGACCCCTGGTGCACAAGACAGGATCACTACCATCTGCGCCATCGGGCCCGTCAAAGCTAACAGTTCCGGATAGATATACCACCATCTGTCGATTCTAGTACTTGAGTCGCTTATGACACCTGGTACAGGGGGAGGTACTAAGCTAATCTGTCTGTGTGTATAATTTTTTTTATTTCAGTATAAAGAATAAATATTAGTATAATTTTAAACAATCTTTAGAGGGTTTATGCATTAAAAGATCCTTTTTTTAATAAAGGCAATAGGCTTTTCTTAGTATAAAACAAATTCAACTTGTATGTGACAAGATGGAATCGAACCTGCATAATAAATAAATAATAATTTCGCTGAGATAATCAGCGCCATGTTGTGGTTAATTACCAACAAACACGTAAATGACAAACTTTTACAAGTTTTAAGCAATCGATAGATCATAAATAGCTAATTAATTACTTTAGAGGATTTTTCCTAGTAAATATTATCTGTGATATCTTTTTTTGTGACATTATCGCATCAGATTGATTAAATCTGTAATAAAATCTTAATTAGCTTATATATAATGAAATAAATGTTTAATTTGTGAATTGAAAATATTATGCCACATTACCCAGTGCTTTTATCAATTCACTGCCTCTCCCACCCTTCAGACCGAAACAACCAATGCGCACACTGCTTGTTCCGGAGTGAGGACGGCCTATTGTATTGGTCTAATAAAACCATCTTGTGTACGTCTGTACGTATGAACATAAAGGATCCTTTTTATTTCACAATTCAAGGACTTACAATGAGTCGCTCTGCCTGGACGCACACAGTATGCGCATCGCGGAGAGCCAATAAATCGATGCCCCTCGATACAGTGTGAATACTGCATACAAGAATCTTGGGAACACCTCGGGCGTGCACCAAAATACTGATAGCACTCAATTTTAAGTTTCGCCTCGGTTTTTCACGAACTCGCAACTGACGATTTGGCTCGGTGCCATGAATATAATGTGCCTGTCATCCAAGTGAACGAGTTATGTGTAGCTACATACAATTACAGCTTCGTATGTTTTAAAATTAAGCGTCTGGTATAAGAACAATTGCAATAGAGATGTCATTGCGGCTTGATCTCTTCTAAAATAAGGTTAGTTAGTTGATGCTGCCTCATTTAAAAACCTATCTCTAAGGCTATAAATGTGTATAGACAAAAGGAGACGTCATATAATTGACGTGACCTGATTAAAATCCAAAAGAATCTTACTTACTTAGAACAAAATTGAGCACTATCGGTGACATCATTTCCTCGTTAGTTGCATTAACAATGAGCACAAAATAAGAAAGGAGAAGGTAATGTTATAAAAGAAATACTGGCCTGATATCTGACTAGACTATTTCGTTTTAACAAATCAGAGTGATGTCAGTTTATCACAATCATATCATCAATTGGAAGTCCACTACTGGACATAGACCTCCCCAAGAAAGGGGGAATATTACACATAATTGCCGCGCTGGGCAAGCGTGTTGACAATCGCAAAGCGCAGCTTTCGCAACTGGGATGCTGCTGCCTATGTGGCTATGTTAGAGCTACTAAATAGATTTACTGCCATCTGTCGGTTCTGGTACCTTAATCGCCTCCAACAACACCTGGTAGCGATTTTTTTTTATATCAGGGAGATATCACGTTACATGGCAAACTTTTTAATAATGATAACGATAAACCGGAGGGTTATAATTCAATGATTTCAAGAAGTTTTCACTAGATTCACATTGCATCACGAAAACTTTTCAAGAGGATTTTTTTGCTTTAAGCAAATTCTATCATGCAATAAATTACAAGACTTAACACGGGTTCTGTTATCTTAAGACAAAGCGAAGTTGGAATTACAAGACGATGCTAAGTTAGAGTCCGGCACGTGACTAGTGGGTACTTCACCTTCCGAGATCCAAGTATCTGAGTCTGCTGCAGAGATAGAGATTCTGTATAGATCATCTGTCACTGTAGTGGATCTTAGGGATATCCTGAAGTGTTAGTCCGCGCAGAAGTATAGCCTGAATTGAATAATAGACTGAATGGGGGCGATGTCGTTGGGCATATTTTTTTAACAAATATACAGTGAAGTTGGTACAGTTCAAATGGAATCCCACTGTTACGGCTCTGAAGTTGGCTGTTAAAGTGTAATACGTTACACATATCGACCTAATTGGACAGTTGCCTAGACTTATGGGCTGGAAAGAAGCGCGTGCTTTGGTTTTACTCTTACAGAAAAATATGGTTCAATAATCCACTTTATCGTATTTATATTACGGTGCAGTTTACTTTGTTATTTAGTCTTATTTATACTAAATATCTGTAAATTAATACAAATTGAAATATGAAAGTGTATTTATTCTAAAATATATATTGCTCCTTATAATTTTGTTTTAGTGTCATTTTTAATATCGTTGGCGGTAAACATAAGTTTAAAATTGTTTTTATAAATGGTGGCCAATAGGAATTTGTTGAATAATAAAGTTATTTTACTTTCATATAATTTTAATCGCAGCAAGTGGAGTACAGTCTCTGCCTTCCCTGATGGGACACAGGCGTGATGTATGCATTCCATTAATTATTATAAATTGTTTATTTTGCATTGTTACCTTTTCAATAAAGACAAATAAAAGTTACTGTTAATAATGTTTCAATAATATTTTCGTAAATGTATAAACAATACTATTATACGTGTACCCGTTTATCTGCCAGTTCCTTCTAGATTCTAGATTCCTGATGCCATGATGAAACTACAAAATGAATCAATGAATGTTTATTGAAATTCTAAACAAACATTCAAAGTGATGTTAAGTCCTTCCAAATTAGTTATTAACAGTATAAGCATCAGTTCAAAAGAGTTCTACACACATTTAAATATGACAAGTGACTCCTCACCGGAACTGCAACTCTATTCCGATGAGTTAAAAAATATTTTCGTACGTGCACCTCTTTATGTATCAATCGGGCGTATCGCTGGTCTGGTTCAGCAATAAAAAATGGATAGGTTATAAAACTGTCAGCGGGTGGAGTCTGTTGTTTCTGCTACGACAATTGAGACGATAATTCCACGAAATTAGATCAAGGGCAAGGTTTATAGAGTCCACCGTCGTACAAGAAATGTTAATATGATATACGAGTGACAGACAGACGCCGAAGCGCTTAAAACTGTGTAGATGATTTTTGATGAAATGAATTGAATGATAGAGATATACACGTGTGTAGACTTGCGCCTTTTTGCCTCAATCATATGCCTTAAAGACTAATGGAGACCTCATACAAGCGTCGTCTGCATTGGTACGCAGTATTCGCATTACTGTGTCGAGGGAGGCAGTGAAGTTACTGGGTAATGTGACAAGATTAGCAACGTTATTATACTTGTGATATTATGAGATTTATAATCTTAGGCGATACTTACTATCGCGTGGACTGTACGCTTTTTTGTCAACCTGGTTAAATAAAAACAAGAATATTTAAGATAGCGCTTCGAAGAAAAGCGTGGCTTCTTTGAATTGTCGTCGCAGAATATTGATTGCACGAAAGCTTGATTAGAATGACAGATGTCAATGTACGCGTAGGAGTGTTACGCAAGTTATTTATATTCTTATTGTAATATTTAGGATCATTATGTGTCATTAATATTGTAACAGTTTACATTATAAAGGTTAATCATATATAGACTATATCATATAGAGACAACCCAAAAATCGTTATATCAGCCATATAAAGTACAATGAAGGACATAGGCCACCCCATAATAGAAGTATTTATGTATAATTGCCGCGCTGAGCAGGTGTAATTGAAATCGTAGGGCGCAACGAAGATATTGCTGCCCATCCCTACCCTGTATAATTTTAACTGTTTCAGATGAATATACCGCCATCTGTCAGTACCGGTAAATTAGTCACCTCTAACGACACTTGGTGCATTCTACTCAGCTGGTCATCTACGATTTATCTAAAATTATAACAAAAATGATTTAAAAGAATTAATGACCTGTCAATTCGGCATCTTTCATTCTTGTCCAGTTATTATCAAAGGTCTATATAGCATTAGGTTAATTCTCGTGGTATTCATCGACAGATATTTGACCCGATAGCGTGGTTTTAAATCGCTCAACGATTTTGTTGAATCTTTTGAATGTAGTACTAAAATTTTCATTTTTGTAAATACCACGAGCATAGTACGTTTTTTCGGTAAAAAACGTTTAACGTATGCCCTTTTTCGTACTCCCAACTATATAAATGTAAAATTATTAGGATAATGGTTGTATCATTAAAGTGTAAAGAGTTAACAAACAAACAAAATTAATTATTTTAGTACTTTTTTTATTATATAGATACAAATTTTGTGTTATGTAAGATGTCTACCGCCGTCTCAGGTTTATCGTTATTTTTCCAACACGTTTATTTTCGGATAAACAATTTATAAGCCATCTTCATCTCCGTCATTTAATATTGTTTTATAATCCGAAATAGACATTTTCTAGCTAGATAGCTATCAAATATTATTTTTTATTATATTTTTATTTGCTTCGGCTCTGATGAGACTTTCTCGACGTTCATAAATATATCAACACAGGGCGCAGGTTACTTTCAGACCGCACGAACACTTTTTCAAAGTCTTCAGTTTGATTAGCGTAACTCCTTCGAGATTTTTAGCAACCGCTTCATAGTCCATAACCTTCTTTATCATTATTTTTTAAAATAAATTGTATCTGAATGAATCATATTCCCACTATCCCTAAAACATGACCTGATGAAACATGATATATCCACAATGTGGCGGTGTATATGTATAATAGTTACACACATTATCATGCTCGTCTACTACTGGACATAGGCCTCCCCAAGTAATCTCCAATAGGACCGGTTGTATGCAGCCTGTGTCCAGCGCGATTCTGCGTTGTTAGTCAGATCGTCGGTCTCTCTTACGTGGTCTCCATTCCAGAACTCTGTCCACTGCCACTTTAACTTACTGATAGCACACAAATAACAACTACTTATTTACTATAAACATTAGGTTATTACAATTATTGAAATGTAATATTAATTACAAAGGAAATTATTCAAAAGATAAAAAAGTATATCCATTAACATTTATTTACCCAAAATTGGAACGGCCGTGTCAAAGCACTGTTCAAATATAACATCATAAAATTAAATATTTAACTTTACAGGCAAAAAGGTTCGGAAAACATTGCACAAACAGAATTTCCGTACAAAATCTGTCTATCAATATTTGCTTTGGGTCGGCGGCATAATTATAAATGCTGCTCGTATGCAGCGCGCCGATTTAATTACCTGAATTATTGCGAACCGTCGAATTTTTGCAATCGGTCTGCCATCCGTAACATATACAGCTTGTGAATCAAGTAAATCTGGTGGTGGGTAATCACCAGCAATAATGCAAGTGGTGACACTTTGTTTTCGGACGAACCTATTGCTGGATTACTTAGATGTCAACTCAGCACCACCAGTCTGAGTGGTTTAGCTACGGTCGCCCTGCGAGATTCGCGGGATCTGGGCGGGATCGACGGCGATCACCCGAGGACGCCTCTGAAGGCTCGACCTAGGCTTGGGTGGGAAAACGGAAAAAGGGTCTGCTGTTTGTATCATAGAAAAAGTAGGAGTTTAGTAGAGAAGGCACATCCATAGCCATAAGCTTCATTCTTTACGCTCACATATAGATCAAGAAGAGAGGCAGGTCCCGCTAAAGTTGATGTCTCTCTAGCTCTACCGCGATGAGCGACTGTTCAACTCCGGCGCCAGTCAACTATCAGGTAGGAAATTTGATGGATTATTTAATCAAAGCATCCCATCAGATCTTGATTAAATTGGCTCCGATGACGTATTAGTTGGTGCCTCTATCTTGTGTATCAAAGATCGTGCATTAGAGTATTTGCCTGAATGATATATATATAACTATTGTAATTGTACGATCTTCGTGAAATCTGAAACCTTAATTTGCTTTAATGTGTTTTCTAACAAAAACTACACTGATAAAATTTTTAGTGTAGGCTTTTTCATGGCATGATGACAATCATGCATACCCACCACACGCAGTGGCTTAACGATGATTGGGTCAACGTCATCTCAAGTCCCTAAGAAGTCGAAGCAAATCACCTATTTGTGATGTGTGACTTGAGGATATTATGACACATTACCCAGTAATGCAGTGGGGTGCCGGCAGAATAGTGTAAGGGTATCAAGTGTCGTAAGAGGCGACTAAGGTACCGAAATCGGCCACCACGTTTGCCCAGCGTAGAAATTATTGGTATAATTCCCCCTTTATTAGGGCCTATTTCCAGCAGTGGATATCTACGGCTACTATGATGATATGTTAACCAAGTTACTGTTTCTTTCAAACTAGAACAAACATGACCATCACTGCCCTCTTACAGAGTAAGGATAACCATGATCATTTGCTAGCATGACTATCAATAAAAACGAAATGACAAATCTCAACTTGTATTTAAGTAGACTAATACAGACAGATGGCGATATTTCCATTTAAAATAAAGCAGTTTGAATACTACAGGGTGGGCTTGGGAAGCTGTATCTTCGTCGCAAAGTAGCGGTCTGCAATTGCCGTCATGCCTACCCAGCGCGGCAATTATGGGCAGTTTGTCCAACAGTGGATTTTTTATGGCTGATATGATGAATATATTTTAGATGTTTTTGTACAATTTATAAAGTTTTAATTACATACGTCTAATTCTCCGAGTGACAAATTAACTACGAGTGATACGAGACAATTATATAATATCGTATAAAGTGATTGAGACAAAAAAAAAATATTGTATACAATTAGCCACAACTCCTGTTATAAATGCAATGTGAACCATCTGAAATGAATTCACATTATTACATTCATCAGCGAAAACAAAATGATGCAAGCAAACGCAGAAGCACAACAAACGGCACAAATGTGCGAATAAAAAATAATCGTCTGCATTTTCCAGACATTGCGGTACATATAATATTATAATTTTAGACGGTTGCGTATATATTTTTATTGCGCGATGGATTGCGCGCACACGGGCGGCCGCCGCGCCCCGCCTGACCCTCTCCTCTATACACGAAATTAGATTATTTTTACATTGTCTTCAGATTATTTTTGTTGTCAATGTCAATATAATGGGGGAATAGGAATAAGCTGCGGTCACACTCGTTCCATTACTTTATTTCAGACTATAGTCATTGATGCTGTTTCTTTGAACCTAACATTTGGTTCATTAATGTCTTCATACGGAAAATCTTATTGAGAATAGCCCAGACCTTTAGATGTATACTTCGTTTAGACTTTGCATACATTCTGAGTAGAGATGAACGTCTCTACTCCCTCTGTGCCAGGTGTCGTTAGAGGCGGCTAAGGTACCAGAACCGACAGATAGCGATGTAGCTCAAATGCACAGATCAAGGAAGGGAAGCAGCATCCCCGTCGCGAAAGCAGTGCTTTCCCAAAACGCTTGCCCAGCACGGCAATTATGAGCAAAATTTTCCCTTTCTTGGGAAGGATTATGTCAAGCAGTGAAACTATAACAGCTGTTATCTTGATAATAGATGGGCACAGTATTATTTTAGTAAAGGTCTGAAATACCGAGTGTTTAATAGAAGATTCACACAAGGGAGAGTATTTTGAAAATGTTACACTTTAAGTATTTATGTAGCTGCAAAGACGGAGTAGATTACATATACGCTCTCATTGCAGGGCGTCAGGCAGAGAAAAGGGACTAATATATCTATACGAAACAGCGTAACTCCAAAGATACAGGATAATGTATTAACGGAAAGTAAGATAGACCTATAAGGAAACACCAAAGTTTGTGTAGGGCCTCGCGCAATGTTGGTTACTTATACATTTAAAAAGGTAAATATCACCACGTCGTCATTGAGCGTCCACTGCTGAAAATGGTTCTCACAAGAGATTTTCAATCGGAGTGATTGAGAGATCTGTCCACCTTATCGGTGGACGCCCTATGCTGCGCTTACTGGTACTTGGTCTTCATTTAATAACCTTCTTCCAAGTCCAGTGGTTCTGCGGTTAAGTGTTCTGCCCACTGCCATTTCAATTTTAAAAAGATAACAATATCAAAAAGGGGCCCACATACATTCATTTATAGAGGTGAGTTCGTTGCAACACTGATGTGTGGTAGTGAATGATGGGTGTGGGGGATGAAAAAAGAGCGCGCGAGTAGAATAATTGCCGTTGAAATGAGAGCTCTTTGAAGTATGTATGGTGTGAGTTTGAGAGATCGATAAAAGAATAGTGTAATAAGAGATCAATGTGGTGTAAAAGATGATGTTGTGACAACAACAGAGAAAGGAATGATAAAATAGTTTGGACATGTAGAAAGAATGGATGAAAGTAGTTGGTATAAAACGACCTAGGCGAACATATCTTAACCAGATAGAAGAGGTATTAAAGAAGGGCCTGGTCAGAAGTGCCAAGGATTGACAAGGGTGTATGAAAGGAGTAATGCGAGTAAAGGAAGCGAGAGAGGTATGCCAGGATTGTAACAAGTTAAGATCCATAGTCTCTGCCTACCCTGGTAGGACACAGGCGTGATGTATGTATATACCAATGTTTATTAGCATTTTATAATTATATGTAGTTATAGATGAAGATAGGTCTTTCAAGCTTCATGAATAACCTACGGACATCAACTACATAAATATTCCTTGTTGGATATATATCCCTAAAGGTTTAACTAATTACACTTGCTTTACTTTAGTCGTTCAGTTTCACAATATCCCCTTTTCATTATTTTGCCGAGTGAATATTTACATTGAGATTGCATTAATGAATATTAAAATATCAGTTAAAAACACAACGAATTACAGCACAAAGGGACTATCGCCGCTCATTATACGATCTCAAATAATTGTATGAAATTATTTTATTTCACTTTATTGTAGAATTCGCATTCTCTCCTCTATCAATGAGAGAGTTCAAATTAATTAAAACAAAAATTAACAGATAATGAACATTGCATTTATTGTATCAATGGTTTAGTATAAAAATTTTCTTTTCATTTTGGTTTTACGTTAATACATATATTGAGGATTATTGATGATTTTTGGATATGGAGAGACAAAGCAGTTGGTTTGCAGTAAATTTTTGCTATTAGACAGTAGAAACAGGAGAGAGTGAGATACCATTTTAGACGATTCTTGAAATCTTAAACTAACTACTAACTCCTACACGTAGACTACTGAACGAACGAAACGAACGAAGAAGTCCACTGCTGGACAAGCTACTAAACTTCGCCCTTAATTGCCACGTTGGGCTGGCGTGTTAGCAATCGCAGAGTGTACCTGTCCCGTCAGAAATGCTGCTGCCCATTACCACCCAGTTGAATTAAAGCTACAATGTTTTGGATGGATATACCGCCACCTGAGGGTTAAAGTACCTCAGTCACCTCTTACGACAACTGGTTCAAGGGGAGGTACTATTCTAGTCTCCCAGTACCTAACGGCTGTGAAAACACCACTTCAGTATATTTAGAGTGCTATTGAAGGTTAGGTTTAGTTACAATTCATTTCAGATAAAATCAATTTGGCTCTAATTATTGGCTAATGCAAGTTTTATTAAGTTACAGGCCGGGGCAACTCCACCGACCAACTTTTCCGTTCTACAACTAGTGTAACTTGGGTAACTGAGTTTATCTGTATATATTTATAAACTGCTGTTCGTTTATCTCGCTATAACTCAGGAAAAGCTGGATATATTTGACTAATTTTAAACTAGAAATATTTGTGGAAGTTTAGAAACAATAGAAATTGGTAAATGAAAATTAAACACAAAATTTTTACTGTCTTTTTCAAATTAAAAATTGACAGTTGGTCCTCAAATATTTAGAAGTGCGTTTAGAAATTTGAAATATTCTAAGTCAGTCGTTGCAAGTGAACTTCATTAAGTCGCGTGGTTGCGATGAAGTGCCAGACTAGAATAGTACCTGCCACTGCACCAGGTGTCGTAAAAGGCGGCTGAGGTACTAGAATCGATAGATGGTATATCCATCTGAAACTTTGCAGCTCAAATTTACAGGGTGGGAATGGGCATCCATATCCCCGTCTGCATTTTGCATTTGCCAACACGCTGCCCAGCGTAGCAATTATGTGCAATAAACCTCCTTTCTTGGAGAGGCCTATCTCCAGCAGTGGATTTCCAAAACCTGATATAAATATGATAACGTCGCGTGGTCGCGAGACCTAAAATATTTATCTTTATATATTTATGTACCGCAAATAAATACTGTGAGATAAAACATAATAACTTAGAAAGCTTTAGTATTATACAAATTCATTAAGTGTATTTCATTTCATTAAAATAAAAATTGTGTTAATTTTAATTTTTTGTGATACAATGTTAACCGGGTCACCTGGTAACAATTAAATTTCAAATAGTCAAGGTAACACACATAATTGTGAATTCATAATTAAAAAAAAATATACATGACGCCTGTGTCGCACCGGACACCGGTGCTTTCTTTACTATAATTTGTCATTTCATATACGCTGGTTTATTCTTAGTACTTTTGACCTTTCCTGAATACCGCCTCTACCTGGTTAAGATATCTTCGCCTAGGTCTTTCAATTCATTCACATCCGCTCTACATATATGTGCATTCATTCTACTTTCATCCATCCTTTCCACATGTCCACACCATCTCTACATTTCTTTCTCTATTGTTGTCACAATATCTTAAAATCCGTACACAAAAATCTATTTAAGGGATAGATGTACATTTTCCGAATATTGCACCAGCCTTATTATGACAATATTAATTATCACTTCAAACTCATCCCCTCTGAGTGCACTGGTCAATTATTTCCACTTAAACTCTCGCTCAATTGCATTATCTCGGCAGAGAGTCGGCTATTTATACCTCAGCAACTCCTGTTCCTCTTTAGTTACATTCGTCCGTGGAGTACTAAAAAAAGGGATAAATTGGTACCATTTATATTTTAGTAGGAATTGCGGCATATCATGTTACGCTGCGGCTAGGTACGTTTCCGTTAAATTGTCTGGTTGTTCGAAATTTATGAAATATCTTACAGCCAGTATTAACATGCACACGCTGGCGAGTGCGTGCACTCCACGCACTTGTCAGCGTGTGCGGTGTACCAAGACTTGTGAGCCAGAAAATGACATCGGTTTGTTTGTTCGTTCGTCTGTGGAATGCGCTCCCACTTGAAGTGAGATCTTATCTTTTTATTTTTAAGAGAATGGTGAAGGAGTATTGTCTATCACTTTGATTTCCCTTATTCTGCAACAATATCCTTTATATGTATTTCAATGTATGTGTGTGTATATATATATATATATATATATATATATATATA
>JACJUM010003259.1:23995966-24154272 GCA_020976665.1 Heortia vitessoides | reverse complement strand
GTTTATATGTATGTATGTTTGTTTGTTGTACTAAACACACCTCAAACTTCCACCAGCTTTAACATTATTTCTATCCAAAGGTTGCCTGTTGCCTGGTGTGTTGTTGTATTGGTGTACAATAAAGAGTATATTATTAATTATTATTGGAAAGACAAATATAATTATGACGAACCATGATACTATAGGCTTACAATTACCCGAAAAAATATATCCGTTCTCTCATAATCTTTGATTCTGTGAGTCATAAGGTAGACCTTATATAAAAGGTCTGCATTAGTACCTCACTCTTACCCTTTTCTACCGCCAAATAGCGGTATTTGCATTGCTGTGTTCGGACTAAAGAGGCAGTCAATTTACTGGGTAATGTGGCACAATATCCTTAAGTCACAAAGTTGGCAACGCGTTAGTGATATCCTTGTGATATTACGAGTGTCTATAGGCTGCAGTGACGCTTACTATCCCAAGGACTGTATGCTTGTTTGTCGACCTGGTCAAATAAGAAAGAAACGAATTGATCGGATAAGCGGAGTTTAAGTCGACTTTTACATTTTCCTAATCATCAATTATTAGAAACATCGCTGTCGCGAAAGTTGCGCTCTGCGGTTGCCAACACGCTTGCCCAGCGCGGCAATTATGACATATACTTGTGAATGTTAGATATGGCAGAAGAAGAATGCAAGTAGAATAAATGCTGTTAATATTTGATGACTCCAAAGTATGTATGTAATGAGTTTGAAAGATAGATTAAAGAACAATGTGATATGATGTTGTAACAACAATAGAGAAAGGAATATGAAGATGATGTGGACATGTTGAAAGGAAGGATGGAGGTAGAATGAATGCATAAATATCTACAGTAGAAGTGAATGGAAGAGTTGATATAGAACGACCTAGGCGAACATACTTTAACCAGGCAGAAGAAGTATTAAAGGGCCAGGTGAGAAGTACCAAGAATAAACAAGTGTGTTTGAAAGGAGAACATGCAAGTAAAGGATCGAGTGAGGTATTCCAAGATCGTAGCAAGTGTATATCTATTGTTCCTCACTATCCCAATGAGGCACAGTCGTGATAAATAGAGACAAGCCCGATAGCGCAGATGGTAATAATTTTATCTGGTGATGATTTTTGTGTTTGTGTTTTACTGGGTGTTTTTATTAGATACATATTTCTAAGTATTATGTATGTAATTTCTCTGTTGTCTAACGTCCGTAACACGAGTGCTTAGAAATACTTATCCCGGTGTCAGGTTAGATATCAGATGTGAGAATTTATTAACAATTACATAAAAAATGTATATGTATACATGGATGTATAGTATATGGTATAAAAGAAGTGTAATTGAGCAATCAAATGTATTTTCATTGCAACGAAAACCAAACACTAGTTTTAAATGTTTATATGTGTTATTTTATCGGATCGTTATTAGTGTAGGCATTTGGGTCACATCGTACGTGCTTTTGCGTGTTTAGGACCTATCCACTGCTCCTTTAATAGCACCTCCCGTTCAACAATGAAATGCGATCGAACATATTTGACCAACCAATTTGGATACAAATAATTATTACATGTGGACACCTTAAGTGTCTTTTTAGACATACTAGTTGCATATATATATAGTATCGTTACATAGCAAACAATATTCAATAAAACAAGTCAAGATGTATATGCTTTGAATTTGCAGATAAATTCTGCCGTGGGGTGTATTTTCATCAGTCGACGTTTTACCACTGCTATGATGATAATGATAATAATTAGATAAATTTGTATCAGGTATCACAGATACAGTACAAGTACTTTTAAAGAACAAACACAAATATAATTATATAAATTTCGTCCCGGGTGGAGATCGAACCCGTGTAATCTGACGCACAAGATAGGATCACCACCATCACCACCATCAACGCCATCAAGCCCATCAATATGGTTCAAGAGAATTCATCAGATACCTTGTAACCGAGTTTTGAATGCATTCATGTTCCACTGTTCAATTATAAGAAAATTAAAAAATAACTACTGGTAGGGACTATTTGACTAGATAGTAGATAGCTATCTCATTTTATTTGAGTCAATCATATTGTAAAAAAGAATCTTCTAGATTTCTTTATATTCTTAGTAAGCACACTTGTATGTAAGTTTCGTCATTGGAAGCTGGAATTATTAAGTATTAAGCCCCTCCTTCAATACATTTTACCGTTTAGAACTACTCAAAAGTTTTCCAATACTGCTGATCGTATGCGATCTCCACTCTAGTTCGATCTCTGTTCCACTTAATGAAAGGTTTTTCTGCATTCTTTCATTTAAGGTATACCTCTTACAAAGGGTGTCTACATTGGCAGCTCATTCCGGTTTAAAAGAAGATATATAGGCAGTGAAATTACTTATCCTTTATGATGACACGAGCATCAATCGGTTGCGGTCACTTTTACATAAAAAAAAATGTAATAAAAATTTGTGCTATGTTCTTCATCTATTGCCTACTCTTAGATACAATATGTCAATTTATGTTTAAGCTTTCCTTTCAGTTGTGTAATTAAAGGTTTTAAATGTTAGGTCACCGTGTTACCGCAATAACGCAAGTATCCAATTTGTGCTTGTCCCCAAACATACTGAAGTACATTTCGGACGATCATGCTTATCTTGTAACAAACCGGCTTGTTTCACCTTACCCGATGGTATGTTCAGATAAGGCGAAGAATTGAATACGTGTGCCAAGAAACCGTTTGCCCTATGCAATGAGCTCCGGTTGAAGGAATGAGCTAGGAAAAAATCCTTGCAAAAACAGTTTGGCCAATTTCAATTTACGCTCTTTGAGACAATATGTAGACCGTTTTCAGGAATCGAATTTCAATATTAGCATTCAATGTTAATTTTGGTTACAGCTTTACTTGGTTTTTTTGAACATCTTAATTCATTTATTAACTATAAATATAGTTATTTAGTAGATTTTAAGTTAATACCTTTTATCTTTTAGCCCTTTACTTCTAGAACAGGAAAATATTAAGAGTAATTTTTTGAAACGCGCAAAAATTAACATTAAAAGCTTTTAGTCGACTTGACAAATACAGCCAGATAGATGCTAGATCTCTAGTTCAGCCAGCAGAAGTCTATTTGCATACTAATTGAGTTGCAAAGACGCGAGGAACTCTCTCAATTCGCATTGCTTTTGTTTGCTCGCAGAACGGTCCAATGGTCGTTGGTCGTCTTGTGTCGCCCGACGCGTTGAGGCCAAATAATAATAATTATTATTTTAACTATTCCAAAAATTACCAAAAACTTTTAAACTCTTTACAATAATTAAAATAAATAGCACAAAAGATTACACTGTCAAGTTAAAAGGATGGCATTATTTATGTTAAAGTATGAGATGTTGTGGGAATTTATTTATAACAATGCATCTTTTTTTAATCAACATTTTGAATTTGAAGTGAAGATAAAGACGATGATTCAAATATCTGTGGTCGTAAGATCGAATATTATTCTTTAGCACCCGAAGTACGAAAGACTCTCCACTTGGTGTTATATTCTTTATTCTCATTGCGGTGTGTCGGTCACGAACATTGCAGTTGTGCTCGTCACTGGAAAAGAATAATGAAACGTTGAATTTTAATGTGTAGCATTGTTTGCAAGTGAGGTGCCGCGGTGCGAAATATTAGGTTATATTATTTTTACGTTTTGGACGAGCCGTTCTCGCCTCGCTCGTGTATTTTTTGGTGTTATTTCAATCATGCCTTTCACATTATGTCGTGCGGAGTGATTTTTATTATCATATCAGCTAAATACAGTCAACTTTTGGACACAAACCTCCCCAAGATTGGGGGATTTTTGCTCATAATTGCCGCGCTGGGCCGGCGTAGTGGCAATCGCAGAGCGCAACGTCGCGACGAGGATTCTGCTGCCCATGCTCGCCCAGTAGTATTTATTCGGATGGATATACCGCCATCTGTTGCTTCCTCGCCTCTTACGACACCTGGTTCATTATTTATCGGATTCATCGTGTTAATAATGATCAATGCATAATATATTTTCCTTTTATTTATAATGTATGAATAAAAATGGCTGATCCTTTATGATTAACATCAACATCACAGCGGCCATTAGAATAACATAAGACTTTCCAAAAAAGGAAAGGTTTTTTTCCCCATAATTACCGCTATGGGCAAGCGTGTTGGCAATCGTGGAGGATATTAAAAGAAATGCAGCTGCCCATCCCTGTGCATCTAAGCTTAACTATTTATTAATATCATGGTCTTACTTTTTTAAGTTTAACAAATAATGTCTTTGTGTCATTTGTGGTCAACACCTTACAGTATGATAAACAACGCTGATCATTATGGAGCACCGTTGTCGGCAGAGCCCACGCTGGCGCGACAACTATTAAACTAAATCGCGGCCGTGACGCAGGGAACCGTAATATTAGAATGGTCAGGTCGGCTGCCAACGCTAGGAGACCGTGTGACACCCCTGTCGATGGCTATGTCTTCATTGACTGGGCTTTAATAATTTAAAATAAAAGATTACGCCTGTAATTGGTTTCATCAGTGCAAAAAGAATTGTGGAGCACAATCAAAAGCAAAATGTATGCAAGCATAATGAGATAGCAAACTTTATTCTTACTGAAAGTGGCAGTGATACACCGATATCATATACACAGAGTTCAATCAGAGTTACTTCGAATGTTGGATAACTTTAAATTAATTTGTTGTATGTTGTGAGACTACTGTCGTCAATACCACGCTTTGCATGACTTTGAGTTGTCGCAGCTATGAATTTAGACAATTTCTACAAAACAATTAGACAAAATTTAAGCCGGTCCGCGACCTCTGAGTCGAAACTACTCCTGCTCCGTTCAAGTCAGTACACATACCCACGCAGCCTCAGTTTATTTTTCATAACTGTAAACCATCTCCACTTGGCTTTCATTTACACATCGTTTCTGTTTGAGTTGCATTTGCGCTCGGATGTTACTGATGGATTGTTTTCCCAACAGCTCTCACTTTTTTGTTACATTCATAATTTTGTCGTGTATTAACATAAATACACATTTGACATGCAAATTTTAAAGGTATAAAATTAATTAATCATGTTATTATTTAACGCATTTAATAAGCAACTAACGGAATTCCCGTTACAATTAAAATTCAGGGATTTGAAATATAGCTTTTATTATTTGATGATAACGTAACTTTTCATTGGTAAAATAGTTTCTGAAATTATGCATTAAAATCATTTTAATGTTGTCTCGTTACAATTAATTATAGTTTGATTTTATGAAAAATAATATAACCTATATTACTCGGAGAAGACGTAGCTTTCTAATAATGAAATAAGTATTTAAATTGTTCGAGTAGTTTTTGTTTCAAATCATACCAAACTAAACAAAAATTTCCTAAGTAAAAATGTAGAGAATCTCCACCGGAACTTAACTAGCAGCTCCTACAGTTTCGTAAATAAGGCTACGGCCCGTCTCTCGCTCGAGAATCTCTTAAAAGCTGGCCTTCAAAGTGTCTAAAGCTAAAGTTTGCGACGCCCAGTTGTTCACGTGGTTACGCTCACGCTAAGTTTTGCTTAAGGTCGTCAATTCTGGCTAGCTCTTTGTTATTGACTAGGCACTTTCCTCTTGTATTTTCTTCATCAAGGAGATTACAATAATGGTAATTATAATTTATTAATTAAAGTTACAACGCTAATGAGATTTCTAAGGTTTCCTCGCGGGTTTGTTTTGGGTAATAAGTTTGTGTTGGGAATTGATCGTGTTCAATCTAAACACATTTGCATCCACTTTATAATGTTCCTGAAAAAGCTTTTATAACTTCTGACGTTTTCTCGAAGCGCAGACGTTACGGCGATAAAACTCTTAGACGAGGGTTTATTATTGTCCGCGATCACCCTCTGTTAATCGTATTGATTATTTTATCACAAAGCAAATTTAACTATACTCTCACAGCTAGAACTTTCTAGGTACCACATATACTCTATTCATATAAAATCAGCTGAAATGTATATTGCGGGGATGGGTAGCAGTTTCAGTTATAGCATGATGTGATATATATATATATATATATATATATATATATATAGAGAGAGAGCCCCGTATAAAGCGGGACATTCCTTAAATAACTTAGACAGACAGACTGAAAAAAAAATTACAAATATATATTTGGTATGTACATGCATACCGTATACATACCGTATGCATAACGTATGCATGTAGCAGAAAGCGGTTATTTTGATATTACAAACAGACACTCCAATTTTATTTATATATATCGTCTATTAAACAATTGTCTTCGTTTCATTTTCGGTTTGCGTAAATACAATCATATTTCCCATTACCGTTCTCTTCTCGGCTGGCATCCTATTCGTGAACGTCGCAAAATTCAAATTCTAACCACACTATTTTCAATACTTTCTGATCCTGAGTAAGCACCAATTTACTTGAAGGACAGATTCCAATTCCTATCTTCCTCTCACGAACGTAATCTCCGTTCTTCTAATACTCGCTCGCTCTTAACTCCTTCTCATCACTCTAGTTTTTTGACAAACTCTTTTATAGTGACAGCTATACGACTCTGGAACGAGCTTCCGGTGAATATTAAGCAATCCCCAAACAAATTTATTCTGAAACGCTGTCTCCGTACTTTATTTACTGATGCTGCTTCTCTAACTTTATAACCCTAATTCTGATGTACGTTATTTTATGTATGCATATATATATTATATTATATGCATTTATCGCGTTCATTTATACAAATATGTATGCCACGTTCATCTATTTTGTATATATATTGCCTGCACCACTATATATATATAATTTTTTCTGTTTTGTGTAATGGTTGACTGGGATATAATGCCATCTGGCATTAAGTCCGCCATTTCTACATTTTGTGCAATAAAGTTAAATAAATAAAATAAAATATATAGATTATGTTTACTAATAATAATAATTTTCTTTTCCAGGTAAGTCAACAATTGACACAACAGTAAGGTAAAACAAAGACAAACACTTCAGATTTGGTACGCCACTAAAACTTCATGGCTGTGTTCAATCAATAAACGCACTTGATTAGAAAATCGTTTAAAATCAACGTGTACCAACAACTCGCTATTTGGCTTAAATACATCTTAAAGATTTACCTGAGTATACGTTTACTTTGGATTATCAAGCTGGTAAATCCTTCCTACCGCGACATGTACCATATATTTATGTATATTTACATGAATTCTCGTTAAAATAAATCCTCTTTATTTGGGACACTATATAGAAACTTCGATTTCCATATGAATGCGAGATTTCATTTGGGAACCTCAAATTTGATTGTCCTCATCGTCCCTCGTACACTTGTGACGTAGTTTATCGTTTCTAGGTTTGTTTATTTAAGTTTTATCTTTGGAAAATTAGAGAAAATCCTAACTATTATAAAAATAAATAAGTGTTATTCTATATAGGGAGAGTGAAAATCAGCCGACTTCGGTTTTCCACAATGCTCAGCTTTTTATAAGCGTAGCCATAAGAAAATAATGGTATTCAATATTCATACCCGCATAGCAATGTTCATGGTAAATTTGTTTCAATAGATGAGCAAGATTACATAAGCGTGAGGCAGTATCGCTACGGCGCCCTACAGTCTGGCCCGCACCCCGTAGCGTATCCCCACCACGAACGCTTAGTATTACAAACAACTTATAAACAGTCGCGTAAATACATTCGCTGGCGAATGCACGAACCATATCCATCACATGTGTTTCAAACCCAATCACCTGTTACATTTATGGAAGCAACAGTTTGCAACTTCAGTATCAGCCAAGATATCAATATATGTATTCAAAGAAATTAGTGGAATTTTTGGCATGGAACTCGTTGTATTCCTTTATCAATTACGCTTTCCACACGAGCCAGTCTGGCGTCAGAAAATCGTTAGGTTTTTCCGTTACCTTCACGGCTTTAATAATAATAACTTTCTATGTCAAGCTAATGAGTGTCTTTTTGGTCGAAATACTTTAGCAGTTTTGTGGAACGTTCGCTAACTGTATTTATGGGTAAGTACTTACTGATAGAGGCTCTGGAACCGGTCTTTGTCAACATATTCAGTTCTTTTGAACAGAAAACTATTTCAAGGTTCACTACTTTGGTAACTGCCTAATGTTTTTTTACAACTATGGAACGATTTATCAATATACTCATTTAACCTTTACACGTATTGCAAGTTAAACAGATTCTATGTTTGAGGAGCAATAAAATACGGTTACTCATTACATAAGATTTGTTTACCCTTCAACATAAAATATAGCTGAATGGATACGGAGCGGTGTCCAACGCAATATTATACATACCTCCGCATAGAACCCGCAGTTATTTGCCGAACTATAAACTGAAGTGGGGTACCTAGTGTATCTACACGACGTCATGATATTTAATGGGAACCTGAATATTTTCTTTACGATACTGTAAGCTTGTGACTTTTTCTTTCTTATATTAGGCACGAAAAATTATAGTTCGTTCGTAATAATATAGCAAAGACGAGTACCAGTTCAACACTGTTCTTGCACGGAATTGCGAAATAATATAGCATTTCATTATTTTTACTATTATTTTAGACGAAAAAGAGAAAAGATGAATTGCGGATTTGTCGTCTTTGGAACTGATTGTTTTTTTTCTATTATTCGACATATACCCGTCCCCTATGATACCTACGTGATGTAGACCTGATACAAAGGTCGTCTGCATGGGACACCCACTCTCACCTATTCTCTACCGCCAAACAGCAGTGTTTGCATTGCTGTGTTCTGTGCTGACAACATACCCCCTTTCTTGGGGAGACCTATGTCCAACAGTGGACTTTCAATGGCTGGTATTATTATGATCATGATGATACCACTATACCCTCCGAAGTCAATATTCTACGCAGAAAAAGTCGCGGGCGGTACTAGTGTAACATATAATTAAGTCACAAGACACAACGCGCTGGTGATATACTTGTGATAACAGAAGCGTGTTTAGGCTGCGGTGATTTTACTGTACCGAAGACTACGCTTGTTATGCAACCTGGTCTAATAAAAAGCTAATTATTAAAACTACCTTTTCCTCTCCTTGGCATAGATAATGTCAACTGGCATTAAGTCCGTCATTTGCACATTTTATCAAATTTTATGTAATCAAATTGAAGAAATAAAGAAACAAGATTCGATTAAGTAGTATTCTTTACTACAAATCCGTTTTATGTGTCTACACTAATATTATAAAGAGGAAAGATTTGTATTTTTGTATGTAGCGAATAAACTTAATAGTACTGGGCCGATTTTAATAATACTTTTTTTATTAGAAAGCTACATTATCATTGAGTAACATAGGCTATATTTAGTACTAGATTACTTATTAGAACCAACCAAAGGTGTAAAAAAATTAGCCATAAAATGTATTTCATCGCATACACTGCGAAGAATATATATTAATGATAGGACATTTGTTTGACAATATTATAGAATATATCAATACCTCCAAAAAACTTTGCGAGACCATATGTATACTATTGTAGTTAGGTCATTTTAGTCAGTTACATTTAACAAATTGATAGAAATGCCGATCGAAATCAGACCGTGTTATACATACCATTTATAATTTTTCATCCAAATAAATAATTTAATATTCAAAACTGACTTAATACATGATGATTACTATTTGAATATAGAAATCGGGCATTCCATCCAAAAAAAATATTATAAAATTAAAATACAAGCCGGTGGCGGCCCCCACGCAGCGCATCGAGTAACTAACTCGACGAGAGCAATAGCACTTTCTCGAGTAGGATCTTCTGAAAATCAATACGCTTCATTGCCACTTACAAATACCACTGCCAACGTAGTGTACAGGGAGGCTTTAAGATAAGCATAATTTTTTTTGCAATTTAGGGATTTATGGTCGTTTTAATCAGCATGCTTATTACTTAAATATATGTACCTATTTTTGTCTACTCGTGCGAAGCTGGGACGGGCTGCTAGTATTAAATAAAATAAATGTGCATATTTAGTTTCATTGGTACTTCACATAAAGGAAAGTATAATTTAACATATTGTGCTCAGAGGATTTCTTTTCATCTTCCTAATTTCCGCGACGAAGTGCGACGCACAACTTGAGATTGTTTAAGAGTCGCTTTTGGTTCAAGGACAAAACTGGCAGTACACCAAAACGCTTTGGACTGAAGAATGACTTTCTTCTAATGTTATATTTGATACATATATGTTACTTTCCTACAAATTATATGAGAGTCGTATGAAAAAAACAAAGGCTGATTAAATTGGGCTGTTAATGGCGTAGTGGTGAAGTGTCACATGAGGTAGACCTCATACAAAAGGTCGTTTGCATTGGTACCTCATTCTCATCTATTTCTACCGCTTAATACCATTTATTGGGTAATGTGGCATAATATCACAAGGTTGGCAACGCGCTAGTGATATTCCTGCATTGACGCTTACTATCACGGACTGTATGATTTTTTGTCGAAATGTTTTAAAATAAGCACTTAACTTTAGGACGATCGACAGCAGTTTGACAAAACATAACTAAATGAAACACCAGAATATACCTAAAGAATCGGAATACCGTGGCTTGTTTTTATTATGCTGAACCAATACAATTGAAATCAGTTAATCCGGAATCAAATACGAATAATTATTGAAAGCCGCCGGCTCGTTCCACAGCGAGACGAGCTCCAGCCTCGCTAACTATTTCTTTTCGTGGCTGATGTCCGTAAACACTGTTTTTATAGTAATGCCTGTTTTTATACTATAATATTGAGCAGCCTTAAGCCGCCGGCTCTCCAAATGTATTTCTAAGGCAATAAATTGCGCTCTTTGCCGCCATAACCCAGAATATGTTTTGGCTTCCAAATTCTTCCATTCGCTATACACAGCCAGTCGCATTCGCATTGAATTAATTGCGTTCACTGCAGTGAAACTGCACTTGAAGCCTAAGAAAGGTCAAGGATTATTTTCCAAAAGAGCAATAAATGCCCAATTACAAACCAGAACTGTACTACTTTGGACATTTTCGAGTTCTTTTCGTGCGCTGTACAAAAGCCGTGATAAATATTTGAAATTGAAATTTGAGCCACCTTCGTCAGCTCTTCATATTTTGATTGCGGCGTTGCACTCTAATGAATGGGGCGAGACGAGGTATTGTCTAGTTGCATTATCGCCGATGGAGATCCGCGATAGGGCACGCGCAGAGGTCCAAAGGAAACATCCGGCCGCGAGCAGCGGCTGACACACCGCGGTGACGTAGAGGCGGACTGAGTTCTTTGTGCGGGCCGTATCCGCGGGTGGGTCGCAAGTATGCGGCGTGCGTGCGGTGCGGCCGCCGGCGACGGTGCGGCTGCGGGGCGGGTTGGCGGTATGTGGGGAGGGGAGGCGGCGCGGTCGGGGGATGCGTCGCTAGCGCGGGGCCGGCGCGGGTCGAGCGCGTGCCGCAGTAGCGTGGAGGCGCCGCCGCGGCCGCTCGACGGCAGGCTCCACTCGCCACCTCCGGCGCCCAGCCGCCGATTCCGCGCGGACGCCGATACCGCGCGATACAGCGCCGCTGCTCGACCGCTCGACCGTCGCCGTGCGAAGGCTAGTTCTCTCTCCTGTGGTTCCAGCGTATCGAACGACCCTACCGCTCGTAGCACGACGTTCAAGCACAGTAGCCGGTGAAAGTTGAGCAGCCAACTGTCGAAGGATAAAGCGCGGGGTAAACGGAAGGGCCGGCGATCTTTGTTGCGCTTCTCGCCTCCCTTCGCTCCAACTTTCTATTGTCTCCCAACTTTAATATCGTGACGCCACTTTTGGATATTGCAACCGTAATTCGCATTCGTAAATTCAAATGACAACCCGATGATATTATGGCAAAGACACCGCGCCAAAGTTATATAAATGGTAATCGTATAAGAATAACATGTTCCCTGCCGTTTGGTTTATAACTTCCGATAAAAAATAAGGGTACGTCCAAGCTAGATTGACTGTACTTAACGCGCTCTATCAATTTTGTAGGCTTCACTCGCAGTTTCGCAATTGAGATGGCATTAAGATTTCATAGTTTTGGAACGTTCATTTATCTATACAAATTATGTTCTAATTTTCAACGTATACATGTATACATCTATAGTATATGTATAGATAGAGGCGATATATATATAGAGGCGGAAGAGCAGTTCTTAAAACGCCGCTAACTTTTTCACGTAATATTTACACCTATGAACAACCCAATTTGTTTCGTATAATTCAGCACGCCCGATATTTTGAGATGCCGCCAAAATGCTGGAAGAACATCGTATATACTCAGATTAATGTCACTAAAATGAGCATTAAAATAAATATACTCCCTCCGTCATCATTTAACCTATATATAAAGTTTGTCCTTTTTCTTAGAATAAATATAATGCTGGTTCCGTTTGTTATAATTTATTATAACTATCGGACTCGATGACACAACGTTTATTTTTAACGTAGGAGTTACCTTAAAATTATATTTCTAGCCCGATTTAAAATCACAATGTGCCTGGTGAGTGACATTCTCACATGAGCTGGTCGCGGAGTTAAAATATACTTGCATAAATATATCGGTCTCATGAACGGACATGAACCAAGATGAACGGACAGACAGTGATTCAAAATGTTGTACAGAACTTTACAATTTACAGTACAAGTACAGAACCTATCAGATGCAACAAACGGAACCGCAGACTATGAATGAAGATCAAAGAGATCAAAAATAAATTGGTTCGCAGGTTTTAATGATTTAATCACGAAGCACAACGCCGACGTTAAAAGCGCGACAATAAATATTTGTTCAAAGAGAATAAATATGGCCCCGTTTATTTCGGGTAAATAATGACAATATCGAGTTGACTATTTGAATTTCATCCCGCTGCGCTGGCGTCATTTTATAGTTTTCTCTTTTTCATATCAAAGGGATTCATTTTTCGACCTACTTCATTGCAACATAGTCAGAAAAAAGACAGAACAATGCAATATCGGAAGCAATAAGTTTCATAATCGTCGTTTTCACATCACATACATTGTTTTTTGCCAATTTTTCTGCTTGCAATGCACTGACCTCATAATTCAAAATTAATCTTTACATCTGGATCGGGGACATTGCCATTGCTTGCCATTGCTTGTGAGGTCAATCATGCATTTCGGTTTCTAGATATATCCCATAGAGTGTGAAGATGCAACACACATGCCGCCTAGATAATAACACAGCAGTGTAGATTTCTTCACTCCACTGATCTATCAGACAATCCGTTTGGACTAACCGCACTGATTCTCAACATTGTCCAATGTGTCTATTGTTATTGTCCTAATTTATAGCAAGGCTCAGCGACCGTTTACCTTATTTCAAAAGCAACTTTGTTGTAAATCTCCGCATTAAATGGATTGGTACAACTCCCTGCCCATAAATTAGACAAAATATATGAGAGAGAGAATAAATAAGCACAATCTGGCGCAATGATATTATTTTAACTATCCAATGTGTGCCGTGAGGTACCGGCGGAGTAGAATAGTCCCTGTCCCAGGTGTCGTAAGAGACCACTAAGGTATCAGAACCGACAGATGGCGGTATATCCATCCCAGAGTAGCTCAAATGCATAAATTGGGGATGGGCAACAGCATCCCCGTCGCGAAAGCACCGCTCTGCGATTGCTAACACTCTTGCCCAGCGCAGCAATTACGGGCATAATTCCCCCTTTCTTGGGGAGGCCTATGTCCACCAGTGGACTTCCAATGGTTGATAGGATGAGGAATGTAGGAGTGGTTTTTACCATTGTTTGAATCATCGTCATCATATCAGCCGCAAGACGTCCATTGCTGGACATAGGCCACTCCAAGTGATTTCTAATAGGACCGATCGTATTCGGCCCGTGTTCAGCGCGATCCTGCGGTTTTTATCATGATTGTCTGTCTACCTTGTGGGTGCACATCCAACGCTGCGCTTGCCGGTACGTGATCTCTATTTCAGAACCTTACGACTCCATCGGTCGTCGGTTCTGCGTGCTAAATGCCCTGCCCACAGCCACTTCAACTTGATGATCCACCGGGAAATGAATTCTAGTCTATCTACTCTTCGAATATCTTCGAAATGAAAGCAGCGTTATTGAATGACTTTCTAATTCGAAACTAATCCATTAAGGCATTTATCCTTTTGATAATAACATTTAATGTTCGATCGAAGAACGTATTCGTGAACATATGGACCATTAAGTGGTACATTTAATGTAAGATGGAGTCTATACTTCCCGCTTTCCACAGTACATGGTGTACCGTAGAACTCATGTGTATTTGTAATAAATATCTCAAGTTACACGCTTGCGGTGTTTTGTAATTCATCGCTAATGATACTTTAAAGGTTGTTTGTAATCACAATAAATTATTAATGGAACAGGTTCGTACCTCCGCGTCGCGTCGCCGGACCGTTCGTTAGAAATACAAAAGACGAGATGATTAACAGCAAATTTTAATAGTCTAGATCTTTGTTAATTAAAAATTTCATTTCTTTTTGCAACTTGCTTTGGGATAGTGATCTTTTCTGACTAAGGCTAAAGATCAGATTTGATTGCGGCCGGCTCAAATTAGAGCAAGAGTTGCCTTTTATAGATTTCGGAGTTTGACTGCGTTGCTGGTTGGTTTACGGGAAAAGGAAAAAATTAAGGACTTGAGATCTTTGCTGGCTCGAAATCTTGCAATTTATTTTTTGTTTCATTATAAATTAAATCCGGAAATCTTTGGGATCTTGCGGACAATAACTCAAATTTAACTACTCTTCTTTATGATGAACTTTAAAATGATTTATTTATAAAGGACATAAAATAAAAGATTTACATTGCAAATTAGACACCAATTTAATCACAAATTACGTTGCTTATCCATATACTATGCAATGAATAATCTTATAGTTGAAACGAGAAAATGAAACCAGTGATGTCTTAATATAAAGAAGAAGTCCACAAAGATCAGTTCCGGTGGCAGCATTCTGAATTAATAAGCGCAATTCAGAACAAATGAGTCAGCGCAACCGGCTCGCAGTTTCACTTCCATTCGCTGGCTGAATGAAAAGTTTCATGATTGTCTCAGGAATTAATTCTAAATCAGATTGTGATAGCAATCGTTTACAGTATTATTAATGACAATAAAGTTATCAAGATTAATTAGTGATTACACTAATTGATAAATAAATGTCTTAGTTCAGAATAAACTAATGCAAGCATTTAATTAAAGAGGTACCGGCAGAGTAGAATAGTACTTCTCCTTGCACCAGGTGCCGCAAGAGACGACTAAATTACCAAAACCGACAGATGGCGGTATATCCATCCGATACAGTGTACCTCAAATGTACAGAGCAGGAATAGGCAGCGGAATCCCCGCTGCGCTTTGCAATAGCCAACCCGCTTGCCCAGCACGGCAATTATGGGCAAATCCCCCCATTCTTAGGGATGCCTAAGTCCAGCAGTGGACTTTTGCTGATACGATGATGTCACCCAAAAGCAAACTACAGCGAACAAGTTTAAATTATACATTTAATGTCCCGCTGTTCGCGGAAGATTAAAAGAAAGTAAGGAATAATGAAAGTACACAGAAAACCGTTAACCGTCAGCACAATATCGACTCGCCAATCCATTCCTACGACGCCCCGAAGATAGCTAAGTTTCGGGTACTGAAAACAATATTAATCTGCGCCTTGCAACGATTATCTCTCTGAATTACTCAAAGTAAAATCGTAAAACAGCCGAAGAGTCTTTTATGGGGTAACTTTAAATTCTGGACCATATTCCAAAGAGCGATTCTTTCATCTGAATTTTACGATGGATCTTGTCGGTTTTTTAGCTGTACAACGGTCTATCGACAAACATTTTCACTTATTAGGTGTCACGTTGGAATGACTTTAGAATTATAATTAAATACAAATTTATCTGCTACAAATTGGTTGATATAATTCCTGAATTACTTCGGCAAAGAAGTAGTTATTGTTAAGGCATTTATAAATGCAGCAGATGAGATAGAAATTTAATCACAAAATCAATTTAATATAATTCTTTAACCAATATCATTGTTTTCTTGTTGTTTCTTTACACACGACATGATAATAAGCCAGTCTGAAATATATGTAAAAAACAGCCTTGCTGCAGAAAGAAAAACTGTGGCCACATAATTCCAAGAACAAATGTATCGGTACGCCAGCCTGTAGTGATAAATTCATAAGCTTCCGAGCGCGTCTTGTTTCACCTGAGTTTGCAGTATTCATGCGGTGAAACGCGATGAAAAATCCAAAATCTGGCACACCGATGCACGTAGCGGCACGTGACAAATGATTCAGGTACGAATTGGCTGAAATACGACCACGACTATCATAGAGGATGGAAAGAATCTTTCTTGGCATGTGCAAAGTTATACAACATAAAAAATATGTAATAATAAGATGCGTCCCACGGACGCTCCCGCGGTAAGTTGTAAAACAATCTTAGTGTCTTCTATGCCCTGCCCCGCTTATTGGTCTTAGGGTGAAATTATATAGCCAGAAGGGCTAACCCTTTACTTACTGAATTTTTATGACCTTATAGTTTAGGTAGAAAAAAAAATCAGAGAACTTTCATACCTAATTTGCAATCCCTCAAGGGATGATTTTCGTGAAAATATATTACTCTTGTTTCATGACTTTGATCGACTTTATACTGAAAATCTATATATATATATATAAATATATAATATATATATATATAAAGAATAAAACACAAATAATATATATATATATATTATTTGTCTTTGTTACCTGTGCAAAATATGAAATATAAATGTTCAATATGATCTGCTTATTTTCAATTTAATTTAGCAAATCTTAAAAATTAATAAAACAACGAATTAGAAAATTTAAAACACATAGTTAATGTATAAAATTTAAAACCCTATTGCAAAACTATTTTAGGATAATCTTGAATAACGTAATGACAAATCCGTTGCCTTATATTATTGCTAGTTCTACTAAAAACACCAATGCCTGTACAACTACCTATTTGCTTGGTGTACCCAAATCATGGGGAATATGATCAGGAAGGGGTGACTTCCTTCCTGAGGATATCTTTATCTTATTTTAGGACATTGTCTATTTTTGCGAATAAAATAATTAAACTATATAAGATAAACATTATTATGTTGCATACATCAGTTTTACTTCCATTCATGTTTTATTTCGTGTTAGAAGTCGTATCGCGAATAATATGTTTAAAATTGGTAATCTATATATATATAAAGAGAAGCTGACTGACTGACTGACTGACTGATTGGAATATCAACAGCAGGGCCTAAACTATCAGGATTAATGACTTGTAATTTTGCGAAATAAAAGTCATGAAACACGTATAAAAATATTTTATGAAAATAATCCCTTAAGGGAGCGAAAGGGAGGGGCAGGTTCGTATGAAATTTGCGAAGGTTACTAAGATACCAGAACCAAGATATGGCAGTATATCCATCAGAAACAGCGCAGCTCAAATGAACAGGGATATGCAGCAGCACCCTTGCCCAGCGCGAAAACTATCCGCCAGTGTCACACGGCAAGTCCTCTTTACAATTGATATAATGCGAGTGTTACTATCTCCTTCACACATTTAAAGATGTTTGTGACCCAAAAACAGCGATCAAGTAAAAGCGACACCTCACCAAAGCTTTCAGAATTAGTGACGGAAACATAAAATATCTTTTTATATATTATTAAACATAAAACTAATATCAGTTTCAATAAAGTACCAAATTTACAGCCGCCGGTTGACAGAGAAGGATGCTGATTAACGATACGCACGGACACGTTTCAGCCGAGCCCAAGAAAAGAGACGGGCGTATCCTATTCCAATTTGCACGACGAAATCATCTCTAACCCATTACCATAAGGTGTACGATCGCATCGATTATTTCACACTAATTTGAACATAACTAATATAATATTGCCAGCAATGTGTCTCAAATGTGCGGATGTTGTCAATGTACTGAGTTATTATACTAATATCTTTTTAAATTAACTTCTATTAATCTAGTTTATTGAATTATTACATGATGATTTGTGACCGCTTATCACTAAGTGGTGGAGATGTAAGTTTTTCTTTGACATTTATTAGTTTGTTGATAAATTACTCGATACATTTGATTATGTCTATAATCATATTTACTATGTCGACTATATAAAGACTCTGTGTCTAGATGAATATGAAGAATGGGGAACTACATATTTGCGTATTAAAATTTTTATCGATTTGAGAAAATACGTTACGTTTTTAAAATAAAATAAATACTCCTTTCCGGGATATACCACCGACGCTTAATATAAGCCAACACATAAAATGGCTACGAAGTTAAATGGCTAAGTTGTGCTGCTTAAGCGGGCATTTGGAATAGAAGCATTTTCAATAATTTCGTTTTCGAAAGATTACATAAAGTCGTATTTATCTAGTCCATAGTCTTATAAGAATATAATATTTACTTAGAAAATTTTAAAACTTCTTTGGGCCTTAGTTTTTAGACTTAAAAATGTTTTGACAGATCGAAATTGCAATCTGAATAGTTTTATAAGAGTCAAATATACTTTATTTAATATGTATGACGAGCGGAAGCCATCAGTAAAGCATATGAAATGTAAAAGTTAAGGAAAAATCGCGTGAAAATTCCACATTTTTAAAATCCTCCGTTGCTCTAGTGGAAAATATTCACGAAATATCTTCTCTCGCGCTCGGGACTTACTCTTGACCGGGTTTGACTCGTCGTCCTAGACGGGCGACAGAATGCGGCGGTGCACCCCCATCCCCTACTCGACTAAAGCTAAAACTGTTAGCGATATAAAAATGTTTTCATACAATAGACGACAATCACGAATACTTCCACATGCCTCCAAACAAGCACAAGCAAGTTGAAATAGATGGGAACACATCAAAATGATGTATCCGACGTGATCCGACTTATGACGATATTGTGTATCCAGCGAAAGCTACTATTCGGTGTTATAAGCCACGTACCACGTGCTCCTCGAAATTGTCGGATGGGCCTGATGGCGCAGATGGTAGTCCATAGATCCTATATTGTTCGCCAAGGGTCGTGGGTTCGATCTCCACTTAGGACGAATATGTCAAATGTTAAAGTTAAATATGTGTTTAAGTATTTATTTGCGGTGCCGTGAGATATCGGTGGAGTAGAATAGTACCAGAACCTCAAGTTTAAGTGCACCTCAAATGCACAGGGACTGGCAGCAGAATTCCCGTCGCAAAAACTGCGCTCTGCGATTGCCAACACGCTTGCCCACGGGCCAAGTCCAACAGTGGACTTCCAATGGCATGGCAATGGTATGATGATAATTATTTGTGATGTCTCTGTTATCTGATGTCCGTAGTACAATTTTTTATACCCGTGAGGTACAAGTAGAGTATAATATCATTTTCTCCTTTACCGGGTATTGTAAGAGGCGACTGAGGTACCGGAAGTATGAGATGTTATGAGGATTATTATTATTCCTGGGAGGTGTCGATCCCTGGCACTGGTTCAGGCGGCAATAAATAGTTGCACCGCAGATTCTAACCGAACATTTTCAATAATGCGGTGCAATTCAATTCGTCTTTCGTTTAACGTTCGGTCCTGCAGAATTCTAGCCTTGGATCTGGTCGAACGCAATCAAGCACTGGAATTTCGCAGTCGAATTGTAGTTGAATTGCATTGTCCGTAGACAAGCGCTACGAGTGTAAGCTCTTCGGTTTTATGATATCACAATATGCACGGAATTTTTAATAAAGTCTAATTGATGTCATGTATTGGAGATCATCGAAATTTGCATATAAGTAGAGAAACACTAGCTGAGGATTTTTGTTGTTATAGATGTTATTGTTAACAGCAAAGTTAACATGATACTTACCTATTTTTGAGGTCATTCGTATAAAATTAATTATAAAAGTTCTTCACTAAAAGTCATAAAACACGTGTGATATATTTCCAAAAATTATCTCGTAAGGGGATAAAAGGGGGGATGCAAAGTTAGTAAGAAAATTCTACAACTTAACCTAATTTAACGATTGAGATAACATTAAAATACTACAACGATATAAGATTTAAATTTACAGTTATAAATATATACTATTTATCCATATTAATGCAGTAAATTCGAAGGTAAATGTATCTTTTTGTTTCCTACCTTTCTGAAACTTTACAGGTATAACTATATATGAGTTATAATTGAATTAATATTTTAATTTATGAATCTAAATACATTTGTTAGAGAATAGTTTACACCAAAAGGATAAACAAAGACCTCTCTATATTCACCATACAAACCCGAGAGATTCTTGGTTATAACAAATTTTATATACAATATAAATCAGGTGATTGAATACAGGGGTCACTTGCGGAGGGTGGAATCCCAATTTAAAAATAGTATTTCAAACGATGTATGTCAGATGATACCCGTATATCAAATTGAAAGCCCTGCTGGAAGCCAATTCACATATCGTCGCATAAATTCTAACACCGCGTATGTTAAAGTTGGCAACTTAATAGTTAAGCCTAATAATAACACGATATTACATTTCTAACTCTGCAATAAACGTTTTATACCGCGTATTGTTTAAACGAAATCTATTTTGCACCAACTAAATGCACAAGCAATTAGTTTTAAAATGATTTTATACAACGTGAGCAATGTTTTCCCAATTGTACAAAGTGTCAACATTTTGACTTATGCTGTGATAAACCTTAAACGATGATATGCTATAATTTATTTATGCCGTGAGGTACCGTGAGTAGAATTGTACCTGTCACTACACCAGGTGCCGTAAGTACCGACAGATGGCGGTATATCCATCCGTATGAGTACAGCTCAAATTTGCAGGGCGGGGATAGGCAGCAGCATCCCGGTCGCAAAAGCTGCGCTCTGTAGTTGCCAACACGCTCTTATGACACCTGGTACAGAGGGAGGTACTATTCTACTCTGCCGGTACCTCGCAGCATACTTTACGGTATATTGAAAATATATTTCGCCAACCTCGGTCCGCAAACGCCGCCACTGGCTAGCGATAATTATAAAGTTTTAAGCTTTTTAGACCTGGATTGTGAGTGAGGGTTGACACTCGAGGCAACCACTCGAAATGGAGCGGGGTAAAAGTTGAGCGCGGAATGCGCCTGTGAGCCTGCGGCTTGGTTTAGTTAGCCGAATTATACGTCTCTTTGGGAATTATGTTTTGTCTGAGTGGTGTTTGTAGTGCAGATGACAGTAGTCCTGACCTCGCTTTGCACCATACAGGTATCCATCCATCGGTTTGATATATATATATGACAGGCCCGATATTGCAGATGACAGTGATCTGGATGTGAAATATATGTATTTAAGTAGTATGATTGTGATTCCTCTTTTGTCTGATATCCGTAACACGCGTGCTTTAAGCGACTTATCATGGAGTCAGGTCAATGTATGAAATGTAAATTTATCATATTATATATTATTATTAATATATGTAATTTTATAGAGAAAAAAAACATATATCTTTAACGTTAATATACCTACCGACAAGGGACGTACGACACGACTGTAAGGACTGAACATTTTCAGCCACTTCTTTCTCGGCCTGGTTTTCTCAGAAGCATTTATTTATTATAGATATAAATATTGTTTCACACCTGTATATATTAACCTGTACATACCTTTGTTACGAATATGTCCTTTGGCCTAACTTGAATTTATCCTGAACATACGCATAGACTTGACAGAGGATTTTTGTTTAATAGCGTGTAGTTTTATTTATATTCTCTAGCAATCATTTATAGTTTTATTTATTTGGGTCCACAAGACTTGTAGGAACTAAATGTAACATATATTTTGGGGTAACCGAACACGCAAAAAAATCATTTATAACTAAAACTTAAGAAGGAGAAGCGTGCGTGAAAGGACTAATACGAGTTAGGGAAGCGAGAGAGGTATGCCAAGACCGTAGCAAGTGGAGATCCATAGTATCTGCCTACCCCGGTGGGATACAGATGTGATGTATGTATGTATGTATGTAACAAACACTTATACTTTTTTACTTGAACTTTTTTGAGAGTAACAAAGATTGTCGTCGGATCTATCAGCTTTGTGAAAGGATATTTTTGTACTTTCATAATCTTCGCTTGGCATTGTGTTCACATTGCGGACCCTCCTGCAGTGAAGGTATTCAACAAAGAAATGATTCATCCAAAGGTGGGGAAAATGCCCAATACAAAGATAGCATTTGTGCTACATATAAGGATAAATAAAAAGTTATACGTCCTACGGTCGGCTACACACAGAAATTGCGAGAATCGCTTTCTAGTACAATATAGATGAGAGGCGCCAAGGCGAGCCGAAACATATTATTGGTTCACAATGTCGGACGGTATCGCTTTGCTATATAGTAACTATTACATTCGGAATGCCAGAAACGGTGCAATGCGCGGCGGCGACGATGTCGAGATTCTCGCCCGCTCGCGTAGCCTACATATCACTGACACGTTTAGAACTTGTAGTGGGAGAATAGACGTGTTCCTATCTTATGCGCCAGTAGTCGAGGGTTCGATCCGACAAAAGACAAGCTTTTAAATGATGAACATATGTGTTAGGTATAACTATTAATAATTTCAATATCCTATGAATGTTAGACCACTTATGAAATTCGGTTACGTGAAGAAGCCGGAAAAATTACTCGGTAACGTGACATAATATAGTAATGTTACTGTTGACTTACTTGTAATATTTTTAATATAAGAGTAGTTAAATACAGCGAAGGATATCACCACGCGAGCCGTCATACTTTCTACTTGCGGTCTTTATGGTCAACTCTCAATTATATTTTTAATGAATGCTCGAGAAAATATCATCGTCATTCCAACCATTCGAAGTCCACCATATCCACATAGGCCTCCCCAAAAGAGGGGGAATCATGCCCATAATTGCCGCGCTGCTCTCACAACGGGGATGCTGCTGCATATGCCCTCTGCATTTTAGCTACACTGTCTCGGATGGATATACCACCATCTGTCGGTTCTGGTACCTCAGTCATCTCTGGTACAGAGGGAGGTATTTTTATACTCTGCCGGTACCTCTCGGTTTTCTGTCTAAGCTGGATGCACGTGTGAATTTTATTAATGGACAAATATAAATCATTGGATCTGTCACTGCCCGCGGCGTTTATCCGTGTGGTTACAAACGTTTGGCCACGCGTCCCCAAATGTTCGGCCACACGTTGTGGTCTAATGGCTAACGGCCAAGGTGTTGTCCACTTAATTACGCGTACATATGCGGATGACGCCTGAAATAGCTAAGACGATTACTTAGGTGACGTTAATAGCAAAAGACGCACTCTTACACTCGGACACCGTCCGCTCGGTGTTTATTTCTCCGACTAAGGCTTCGTTGTAGTGTTAATTGGATTAACCAACTCCAGACTAACCGAATATATTTAGCTTATTTGTATAACAATAAATTTCCATACGAACAACTGCCTGCAAACAATGTTCTACACACTGAATATACTTCAAAACTGTTATTGGAGGACTGGGGCCAGAATTAACTTAACTGTAAGACTGTGGACTACAGTGGATATCTTTTTTATAAGATATGAATACGCTCGTAATGTCACAAAGATATCACTAGCGCGTTGTCCAACTTGTATCTTGAAGATATTGCCCGGTAATTTCATTGCATTCACCCTTCAAACTTCAGATAACTGCAATACAAACACTACTTTTTGTAAGCAAAAATAAGTGAGAGGTCTACCTAGCATATAAATATAAATCTTACATGTTAGAACTACACAAATTATCAAAAAATATAGATAGCATTTTTAATTTCCCACAACATCTTATACATTTACTTGAACCCGTTATATGTCGCTTAAAACACTTGTGTTACGGACATCAGACAACAGAGGAATTGCAAATATACAACTTAAATACATATATTTAACATTCAGACACAGATCAAACACAATTATCATCATATAAATATTTGTCCTGAGTTAGGATCGAACTCATGACCTTTGGCGCACGAAACAGGACCACTACTATCTGCGCCATCGAGCCCGTCAAATTATACACATTTAAAAGTACAATACCGCAGCGTAATGAGACGTAATACTTTACGAAATTAGGAAGTGTACTTTGCGCGAGAGATAAAACGCCTGTGGCGATACACGTCGTCAAATGTTTGGTAACATGACAACCACGCGCTTCACATACAGTAGATACACGGACGAATTACTTAGCGTTCAAAGCTAAGCTAATTTTAGTTTTAGTCCAAAATGAGGTTTGAATTTGCTGGCACAGTGCGGGCCTATAATCAATACTAAGAATCACAGAATCAGTAGCTACTTATATAATATGATATACATAAGAAATCGAAGAGATCGCTGTGACAATAATAGTGATATAAATAGTAGAATTAGCGCGCATATCCAAAGCCTCTATCACCCTTCACACCGGAGCACAGTAATGCCAACACGTATGAGGTCTACCACCAAACAGCAGTGGTCGCATTGCTGTGTTCCGGTGTGAAGGGTGAGAGATGCAGTGACTTTACTGGGTAATATGGCATGATATACTCAAGTCACAAGGTTGGCAATACGTTAGTGATATCCCTGTGATATTACGAGCGCGTATAGGCTGCATTGATGCTACCTATCACGCGGACTGTATGCGTTTGTCGCCCGGGTTTAATAAAAAAAAACCTAACGCGTATTGCAGGTTTATTGTAATATTAAAAAAGCCAGCAGACACTAAAGCAAGAACGGCTCCATATAATATGACGTATAAAACGCTCAACACCACCCCCGGCGGCGCTCACATAAAATTAAATGTGCTACCCCTTGTAATAACGAGGTCTGTTGCAAAAGTGTAAATACCACTGGTAATGGTGCGCGATATGGTCAAAAGAATGCCTGTTTTTTTTTCGATACGTCCGAATTAAATGGAGCTATTTGCGCGAGGGAGCACATTAATTGTGCCCTAAAATTTTGAGAGTACAAATGTACAAAAAGATTATTTTCAGTTTTAACACCCGCCAATGGTCGGCACACTTGTTATAGTAAAGGCTAATTCCTAAATGTTGGTGACCTTTGATCAGGTAGTCTTATTTGGTTAACAAACAGTTGTTTAACAAATAGATGTTCATAAGCAGATTTTTAACAAACTGGCGTCATCCATAAAAATATTGACTCACTTAATGTATTTAGAAAAAGACTTACACAATAGCTTTACTAATTAAATACACCTTCCTAATAATTATAATAAATTTTTATTACGTAAGCACTTTATTCATAAATTATATATCTTTTCTAGTTACAATTTCTTATTTTTGCCAACATATTTTCAGCTAATGCTATTTATAAAATTGATTGGTATGAACGACTTATTATAAATTTAAACATTTTATCTTTACGAAGTAATAGCTGTAATTTTATTAAGAAGTAAAGAATTTTTAAACTTAAACATCTCATCTACATTATAAGTATAGAATCTGCTAATCTAACAAGCTGAATTACTCAAACAAATCCAATATCCAGTCCCACAAACCAGAAACTGTCCGGCAAAAAATACAATCAGAACTGAAAGTAGATGCAACGAATGGCTTCGACTAAAACGAGTGTGCGAATAATGGAACTAGAAAATGCAAGCACTTGCATTTCGCAACTCGATGGTCAAAGGACGAATATATCGGGATAGTCGGAACCCGGCCAGCAGCAGGGTAGTGCGGTTTAAAAACTAATAAATGAATGCTTGAGAAGACAGCAAGCGTTCAGCATTCAATAAGCTTACGGATGCTCAATAGCATTGAGGAATAATACCTATACGAAGGATTATTTTGAAGATGAGTCCATAAAGAAGCTAAGTAACATAAGACGTTGTTGTCAGAGCGATTGCTGAGAATAGAGCTTGGACCTCAGTGATTTCTGTTATATGCAATAATACTTCTGTTACAAGATCTGGCATCTGAGTAATCTGGCCAATGTCTATTAGATATATTTAAAAGAACATTAAGAAGTGTCAATTTTGCCTTGTACTAAATATGATACTTTTGTATGTCATGATAATTTATAATTCTGTAATTTTGTTAAGACATTATACCGCTTCTCGTATTAGACTGTAACTGATAAAGTACGGTATCGAGAGTAAGCATGACTGTTAAGGCTGTCAAGAGCAACCTTTCGATCTCATGAAAAATCAATAGATCCTTAAATGCCGCACCCCAATTCCGGATAAGCGGAACCGTTCATGCAAATAAATGGCTGTAACGCACAATATTCTTTGTTGTACATCACATTTGTAGATAATACCCTTTTTTTATATACATAAAATATATTCGGTATTACCGCTTTTATACAACCTTAAATCACAAAACCGTTGATAGACATTTTAAAGCTTCAATATTATTTACTACCCTGACCTGTAGTACATTTAATCAATGCTCACGAAGCAGCACGCACATAAAGAGGTCACAATAACAAATTATAATGCAATATATAATAATCTTAAGTATTTTTCTTGTAACACTCATTGTTTCTCACGTTCTAGATTCAATTAATCAGAAAAAACAGGCTGTAGTCGGTCTTAATAACCCGTATTAAAGTTTTCTTTCTCTATTATAATATAAAGTATACATACTCGTATATTCACATGATAAATGTATCATGAAAGCTAGAAGTATAAAGTTTAATTTAAAATACCTGCGGCCAATTGGCGTGGTGAAAGTCTTACGGGGTGCTGTAAAATTATTTCTGTAAGCAACTTTCCTATTAATATTCTTCGTTCACTTACCGCTTCAAAGGCCGAACTACGAGTCTCTTTTGCGATCACGTTAGGAAACATAAACTATCAAAGTAATGTAGTAATGTTAAAAACTGGTTTTATGACCAGATCGATCAAACAAGCATACAGCAGCCATTAGACGCGCGATCAATCTGTCGTCTTAAATATATATAATATTACATATTTGTAATTTCACTGCCTCACTTCTCACCCTTCAAACCGGAACACAGCAATATGAACGTACTGCTGTTTGTCGGTAGAAATAGTTCAGAGAAAAGTAGCAATGCAGACGATCTTGTTTAACCTCATGTACAAGTCAGCATCCACTCTACCAAATATTTCTGTTGTCACACATCAGAGACCCAAAAGACACAATTGCAATTGTTTTATATCCATTCTTTTTTCTTGAGAACCTTATGCCAGAGTATTAAGACTCCAATTCCAACGTCAACGGACGAGTAGTTAAAGGTGCTTATAAATGAGCCGCTACCGTGTAAAGTGTAAGTGGCTTACGACTTCGTAAAGGAAAGGAAATGTTAAAGTCCGTAAGTTATAGTGATTGCTCACCTTCGTGCTGACTTCTAGTTGACCAAATTAATTTGGCGAAATGAATAGAATTAATAAAATAGAACATGAAATACAGTGCAAAGTCACCGCGACATGTAAAATACACTTAATTTTCTTAATTATTCTAAAATGCACTCTATCCCGAACATGCTGAATATATTTTCCATTAATCATCGTGCGTATCGTTTCGCATTTATTTGGTGCGAATAAGCTTAATGGATAACCTTTGCAAAGTTAATTAACCGATGAATCGGCTCATTAAATTACATGACAGTTGCATTGACAACTGCGGGATTAACTTTTGCAAACAGCACGACGATTTGGACTCTATAGTAAAACTGCTTTTAGCGTAATGTTGATTGTTAAATTTAGAAACTGTAATGGCTTTACTGTAGACGACGTTTTACTTTAGGTAGATTTCATACAAAGGTCATTGGCATTGGTACCTCACTCTCACCTATTTCTACGGATAAATAGCAGTATTCGCATTGCTGTTTTCTGGTTTAAAGATGCAGTGAAATTACTGAGTAATGTCACATAATGTATACTCGTCACAAGTTTGACAACGCGCTGGTGATATCCTGACGATACGCGCATGTGTAGACTGAACTTTCATGCAAACGTATGCATGTATGGCAATTTGGTCTAATATAAAAAATAGGAAAATGTATTTCAACCAGGTGCAAAAGCCAATATAATAAAAAGAGCACATCTTATCAGTAGAGATAAATTACAATCTAGATTTTCCAAAAAAAACATGCATTTAACATTCAACTAGCATACATCAAGGGGTTACATTTTATCCTCTCCAAAATGATATGTTTATGTGATCATCTTATGAACCTTTCGATGTCGATCGGAGTTAAACCTCCGCAAATTCCTCTCCTATAGGATCACTTATATGCCGCCTGCATCCAGCGCGGTCCGGAGGTTCTAGTTAGATATATCGCCTGATTGGTGGCATAAAATTATATTACTAAACACATCAGATTCCTTATGATTATGTCTCTTAGTAAATAACCTACTTACAATGGTAGACACTAAGCTATCTCAAATCTTACAAGTAATAATATTACAAGTTAACTCAATTTGAAGTGCGCAAAATTCAGAGTTTTCTGAATCTCGGTCTAATCAATTTCAAAGAATATTATCATTTGTCTGCAAGAAGCTTTACAAAGCACTAAGAAGGTTTCCTAAAGTTAAACGTGAGCTTAGCATTCTGTAGTGTTTACGAGACTATTTTTCGATTATATACCTTGGTGTGCTAAACTTGGGTATTAACGTATACTGTATCTTTCTAATACGACGTGTATTATACCCTTTGACAAAATGCAACGACCATTTACGCGAGATCGTAGAATATTTAGAGGTTAGCGTTAACTGTGCGAGAATTTCATAAGCACAGCAGTTCTTAATATCCCGCTAATATTTACAAACGAATGTTTGTTGGTCTATCATGACATGGCCAATAAATGGGCCTTTATGAAAATAGGCGTAAATACATGTTGAAATCTGTGAAACATAAAGGTACTGGCTGATCAGAATAGTACTTCCCTCTACATCAGGTGTCGTGAGAGGCGATTAAGGTACCAAAACCAACTCAATCATCAATCATCAAATCAAGAGAAGGATGATAATTTACCACATTTGTCAGTAACATTTTACATTATTTATACCCGATATAGATAGACGGACCATAAACAAAACAAAAGAATAAATGAACACGTGACTGTAGCCTGCTTCTATCCAACATGATAGCCCATCTGCAAATACGAAGAAGTTTTTCTGTTCCAGTGTTTGTAAGTGAAACTTTATGAAAAGGCCTTAATCCACCCTGGATTCCTGTCATGTCGAAGTTTTCCCGCTCGCCATTAAATCCACCTTATTGGAAGGCTTAGTCTCCGTTGTTGAACAGAGCTCACGCTAAAGCCTGCGTTCAATTCTTTGACGTATTCAGTACTATCAGTCATCAATTGTTTCGCTCGTCGTGGTACCATAAACACCCAGAAAAATTCATTTTAGATCTTGCCTTGGTAATTAATCCCGATTTTGATTGCGTCATCAAATAAAGCGGATATCATATCATTTGGTTGGATATTAAAAAAAACATTGGACAAGGCATATAAATCACGCTGGATGCAAAATGGTCTTTTGACAATCTATTGGCAAGATAATTCGCAGGCTAGGTTTTGCAAGCTATGATGATTGTAGTATACTTCCACGGTATTCCAATATAGAAATAAAAAGTCTCTAACGTGGTAAAAACAAACCTGCAATACAAGAGCACAGTAAAGAGCGGTAATCCGATTTGTTAAGACTGAAATGTGTACAAGCGCCGATGTATTTGCTACGTCGTAGTCGTATTGTAACGTTCGCTACGAGCTACTACGGCTGCAATACACGAGTGCTACGAGGGCACTGCATACTACGAAGCCTAAATTTTATTGTATTCATTTTTGACGGCATCGCCGTTTTATTTTTTAATGTATATTGCACCATATATTAATAAAATATTTTTTGGTCCGCTAATATCAAGTTCAAAAGACTCGTTTAATAAAAAACAGGTTTTATAGTACAGAATTTGTAAGAAAAACATAATGTGAGTGTAATCGACAGTAATCAATAATACAAGTAAACAAATTTATTAATAGATATACGACCACGATTACAAAAATAAATAATACTTTATATCCGATACGACGGTTGATCACTTTGATTTCGGAAAAAAATTCGAGAGTTGCTTTATAAATTAAAGTCAATCCGGTAGGGCGGAGGGTGAAAAGATACAAGAAATATCTTTAAAGATAGTAGAATTTTATGTTCAGACTGCGCAAAATTGATGAGTCATATTCACATAATGAAAAAATCAGTTTTTAAGTAAACAAGAAAGCTATTACTTTTCGTTTGCCATACGAAAATCAACCGCGCAAACTAAACTTTGCCGCCTGCATAAAAAAAAAGTGGAGTAGATAAAAAATAAAATACCAGACGAAAAACTAGATATAAACATAAAAAGTATAATTATTTATTAGAACTTTTTCTGCAAATTTTCTAGCTTGAATAGCCAAAGGAAATTTACGACGAAGTTAAATTTTCACTTGAGAAATTAACCGGAGTGGTGAAACAGTCCTCATTTATAACCCGGGCGCTCTTTATAACTTTTCAGCTTGCAACTTGTGTAACACTAGCTCTGCGCCACGGCTTGCCCGGCATCTGTTTCGCTTTATTTGCCTTGGGATCAGTAGGTAAGGTTAAAGCTTAAGTTTCAAGCGGTCCACGTGCCAAATTTTATAAAATTCGGTTAAGAAGTTTATCCAGACAAGTAATAAATATGATAAATAATAGCTTGAGGTTTCAATTATGTTGTGTTAGTTCCGGAATCATGATAAAAACATATTAATGGTAAAAGTCATGATGTGAATGAAAATGTATGTAAAAAAGATTTGTTACAAAAAATTAAATCGATAAAAAAATGCGTAGTGATAACTTTTCTTGTGTATATATAATTAATTATAATACTACCCATAATTGAAAATATATAATTAGACCCACTTTAAGCGATTAATATAGACCTATATTAAACTCTAACTTGCACTCGTTAAGTTCGTAATTGGTGGAGATTTTTTATAAGTTTCGGGAAGGTTATTCTAACTACCTGTTTTATTACATGTTCTAATTCTAATTCTTACACAATCGTTACAATCGTGAAATGAAAGTTCAAGATCTACACATAATATTTCCTCCAAGTCCTTGATGCTTTAGTGAAAGTATGAAATTACTGTAAATATTTTGAAAGTGGTGAACCTGCCCATAGTGTAATTTCCTTCAACAACGACGTCCGATTACAAAGATCTGACAAAGTGAAATCAGTTAATGCCTTAACTTAAAAAATAAAATTGCATCGTGTGTAAGCAAAAACTGGAGTACCATAGACAAAGTTAAATCGACTAAGCCTTCTAACCGAGAAATGCAACTTTTTTGAACATTAAATCACTTAAGCGGGTGCTTTAACTCAACTTAAAGTACGCAAACTATTTACCCCGAAGAGTAAAGAACGCGGTGTTTTTCTTTTTTTTTAATATTAATACCTTCGGGGCTTTTTAACGCTTATTATCCTTGACCATTTGTTATAAAATTTAATTATAATATTATTTCTACCGCCATGCTCATTGTGTACTAGTTCGACGGGTTTAGTTCATTTATTAATTTTGGCATTATGCTAGGGAAAATGTTGCGGTGTAGCTTACATTTTCAGGGCACCGGTGTTCGTTAGAAAATCAGCTTTGGACCTGTTTTGTGTGTTTTGTTTGTGTTTACAATTTAAAATACAAAATTTCACATTTGAACTAAAATAGCTTTTGTTATTTATTTATTCTGTATATTTATTTCACTATTTGTAATAAAACCATTTTAAAACAGCTACAAACGCTGTATTTACATTTATGTTTGATCTGTTCACATTTTATGTCGACGTTTTGATTACCAATACGCTCTGCGATTGCCAACTTGCCCGCTTGCAACACGCTTGCCCAGAGCGACAACTATGGGCAGATCATCCCTTTTTAGGGAGGCATTGATGATGTTTAATCATTATCAAGACGGTATTATATTCACGGCTGGTTAAGAAAATTATAAGATACGCGTCAAGTAACGGTAATTATAACAAACAGAAAAAATTAATGAACTATTTTAAATTTGATATTTATGGTCATACATGTTGAAAATGCCACGCCGGGACGAATTAAATAATGCTGGTTGGATAAAAAAAGTATTAACAACATCACATACATTGAGCCGACTCCATGGTAAGTCACTTAAAGCACTTGTCTCTGTATAAGATAACAGAAGAATCACAAATATAATACTTAAATGCATATTTTCAATACCCAGACACAAGACAAACACAAATATCATCACACAAATATTTGTACTGGGTGGGGATCGAACCCACGCGATCACTACCATCTGCGCCTTCGGGCCCGTGGTATATATATTTTTTTACACTACACATACGAGTAAGCAGTATATATCTATATATAATTAAACAATAAATGTCAAACCAAACTGTATTTCAAGCCGCAACCCAGGAGTTTTATAGCCGGTTAGACCATATTTGTAAATGTGACTTGTCGGAACATAACTTGTCACTGTAAGAGCCCTGTTTATGAGCTGTTTAACGGCTCAGCTTTTACCCTGAGAGGCATCTCGTGGAAACAAGAAAACACATTTGAATCTAAAGTTCAAATAGGCTCGCTCACGTAAGTTAATAATTACAGAAATATATTAGCCAGTAATATAACAGTATAGTTGAGAGTAACATTTTTATAGAACTAAAACTATTTTAAATAACAAATACATAGTTACAGTGCTCCCGTGATATTTTACACCTACTACTTTGCTGTAAGTTATGGGAAAAAATCCTCTTACATTGGTCGTCTGCAATTACCTCATTCTCACCTATTTCTACTTTATATCTTTCTGAGGACACGAATGTCTTTAGGCTGCGGTCACGTTTGTCATCAAGCGGACCGTATGCTTGCCGCAGAATTATTAGCATACGATCAAATCGAAAGTATTTTATGTCTAGTGACAGTTTATCTTAAATTCAATGTTCTTAAACTTTGTGTCAATATTATTTTCGCGAAAGCAAAAATGCCTCGTTGGCGTGTTCTTTCCAAATTACATGATTGCAAGGTTCATTGCAGAATTACCTACTAATGACGGCACACGCTGTTTTTCTTGAAGTGAGAGACATATCTTTTTTATCCTACAACATAGACATTTTTCTGATGCCATGTTTACGTTCAATTCATATTAGTGTAAAACTATTCAGCTAAATGAACATTCTAAATTCTGTATTTGTACTTGTTACAAATATAGCCGATAACCGGCCGGGTCTGCCCGAGGGCCGAGCTCACCTCTTTTTCATCATCATTCTCAAGGACGTATTGATTTACTAACCAATTATTTAATCGGTTAACCGCCTTCGACACGAACTAAACCCAAACCGCATTGAGGACAGTCGAAATTGAACCTTCTATCTATACAACTTAAATCGTATTTAAAAAAGCCAGAAGGATATAAATATCTTTTCAAATGAACAGTGTTGTGTTCTAACTACTTTTTTGGTGTTATTTTGATTAATGAAAATGAAAAATACTATTCTCAACAAGTTAACACAATCAATTAATACTTCTAAACCTATTAGATTCAATGGCCTGTTGGTATACTGAAGATATGCTGATGACCCCCAGGTCTTGGTAGCATAAGCGAAACAGCGTTCCGGCCTATTAAAAAGGATGTAGGTTCAAATCTTGCCTTGAGTAATAGATCAGTATTTATTTTTTTAATAAATATTAAATTTTACTGGTTTTTTTTGACAATGTATACATGGAATTGAAAAATTTATTTGAATGGCGGGCCATATGGAACAAATGGCAGTGACCCTATTTTATAACCCAAGAGTTAGATCCCCGCTCAGAACTTTTTGAAATTGATGTGATGAAATTTTTCTGTATCTGGGTGTAAAAATATGTATTTCAGTATAACATTTGTGATTCCTATGTTGCCTGATATCTGTAACACAATCGCTTAGCTCAGTCTATCTATGAAATGTTGCGTCATTATTGTTTTTTTTATATAAACATTTGTAGAAACCATCTCTGGTTCTGTGTGTTATTGACACACGCATAACGTTTGTGTTTCACTCGTAATCTATACTTCAAAGACAACAAACGGTTGTTCTATAGTAGGCTTAATTGTACTTTAATTGTATTTCGGAACGATAACATTTCAAAAGGATAATCGTAACTCAGAACACCATCATCCTATGTCCTTTGATACAACTTGATGCCAAATTTATCGGAATAGGTTCACTATTGTATCGTGCCAATTATTTATAAAGCTGTGAAGTAACAGCAGAGTAGAACAGTACCTATCCTGTACCAGATGTCGTAAGAGGCGAATATGCACTGGGCGGGGATGGGCAGCATCCTTGTCGCGAAAATTGCGCTTTAAGATTACCAACACGATTGCCCAGCGCAGTATTATTAGTATTGTTTTTGAAAAACATCAGTCATATTAAGATACAAGCAATAACTGTTATTTTGACAACAAACAAACATACAGGAGATTATATAGCAATACATAGCAATAGATATTATACGGACCCGTATAAACAGCTTGAGCCACTGTTGATAAATACAAGGAAATTATTTACCCACTTATGACGTTATCACAATCTAAAGATCGCATCGCTGAAATGGGCCCATCGTCAGTTGCTCTATATTCGCAGGGGATTCGTGCCAATTCCCAGTTGATCAATCACCAGAACTTTCTCGAGCGCCTATCGAGCGGGCTGGCGAGCCCCGCCACCGCGCGAATTAATATATCCGCACTAAAACATTCATTCACAAAAAAAAAGTGTAGACGCTTTTACATATTACCTGCTTGTCTCTACTTTAAATTGTCGACCTCTATTATAAAATACTTTAAGAAATTTGTAATAAATTTTGTCGACATAAAGAGCGAGCTGAACTCTAAAAAACATTTGATTTCAGAAAAGAAAAAAAAATCCCCCCTTACACGATATTTCATGTAGTTGACATATTCGACTCCCAGACACAAAAAAAATACAAACATTCATAATATAAATTCTTGTCCTGGGTGAAGAACGAAGAAGAAGAAGTGTGTCAGGTAATATTTAAGGGATACACATTAATATATACACAAATGTACCTCAAATGTTGTTAGGTCAGTCAGGTGATCACTGACTGACAACTTACCACCTCTTGTCTTACCAAATTCTATCAACAATATTCAATTCATAAAGCTGATGCCTGAAAGTAGTTTGTATAAAATCATCATCTTACCACTATTTCCAGCATTGGATTTCTACCAGTCGTAAGAAATCCAATGCCGGACATAGAGCTGGACGCTGGGCAAGCTATCAATTCTTGTACCTTAATCGTCTCTTACGACACCTGGTACATTGGAAGGTACTATTCTACTCTGCCGGTAAAGTAGTAAAATGCCTCGTATATATGTCACCAATTTATGACCTATGCTAGGAAACTTCTGAAGGTGTGAACGCAAAACTTCTCTCATAATAAAACTACATTTTAACGCTTCGTTGGTTTCTAACTTCGTTTCTAACTATATATACATATTCGAATCTTTTTATTTCACCTACATTTCCACTCTCGTCACAACTTTTAGGGCTGGTAAATAATAAATATAAAAAAGCTCTGTGTTTATTAAAAATTTATATATGTCAACTGTTGAATTGAAAATAGTTTTAGACTAATTACGAACGCAACTATCAACGGACAAAAATGTGATTGGTGAAAGGTTTCTTTCATTATGGTCACTAATTTACCGTGCGCAGTAATGGGATTTAATGGAGGCAACTTTTGTGAACTAAAGTTTAATTAGGGTCATTAGGAAACCGTATGTTCAAATAAAATGTACTCTACGAAATAACTATACGTAAAGACAAAAGTATTTTCCATTATAATTGAGAAAAATTAAATTTATTGCCAATAGTTTAAAACTATGTTAATATGCAATTATTTATATTCTAGTTTAGGAGTGAGTAGAAATACGAGTATATATATATCCTCGTATTTCCTGGATTTAATGTAAGAGATATAACGCTCTTTACACAGTTAGCCCAGGATAATCCAAAATATCATATCTGTTTTTTCGATCCTTGCATGAGGTCTGTCTAGGTCTGCTGGATATAGGCCTCCCCAAAAAAGGAGGAATTGCTGCGCTGGGCAAACATGGTAGCAATCGCTGCCTAACGTACCTCAGTTACACCTGGTACAGAGGGAGGTATTATTCTACTTAGTACCACACAGCCAGTCCTCATAGTGGGCTGATAGTAATAGCTCGGCTAAGTCAAGGGCATGCTGCCCGCAACTGGAAACTCCCACCGGGACCTGCAACTGTGAGATCTTTAGCTTCCTCAGTTGGAAGAGAAAATTTGAAAATTACCTTATGCTTATTTTAGGCATAGCTAGTGTTTCATTCTAGTTTCCTTTCAATTTTCTTCTCGAGTAATAGCCGCCGATAGTCAAGAAGCAAATTGAAGGCTTCCAACATTACGTCGGAGACATAACGTGTCCGCGCGTTATTAGCAAACACGCGTCGATACTCGTTTATTCATCGATAGGTTTCGATCGCCACTGAGTCATTGGGCGGGCATTACCGGGCAGGCAGCGGGCCGTCTTCGCCTATTTTTACCGGATGAACAATCCTATCGGGACCTCTCATCCCGAAGGAGCTACTCGATCCACTTTATCGCTGCCTCTTATCGAGTTATATTAATATTTGAGCGGCTATCATTCTGAGGCTTTATTTCGAATGATCCACCAAGTGAAGGATTTGTTTCCTTAATATTGGAAAAGTAGATTGTTTTTACTAATGTTTTTATAAATGATTACTCCCGTCTCCATCAAAGTTCAAGGATAAAAGTAGGAGTAATGTAGCTTTCTGTAGTCGTAAAAGGATTATTAAAATAAGTCGAGTAGTTTTGGAGTTTTCTCGTTACCAACGCACAATATCACGAATCGTGCCTCGTTACATTCCATTTTAGGTGTTTACAGTTTGATATTATGAAAAATAAAATAGTATTTATTACTTAGAGATGTAGCTTTCGAAAGGTGAAAGAGTTATTTAAATTGTTCGAGTCGATATTGAATTCTAAAACAAACAATGCGATATTTCCGCCTTTTAATATTATATGAATACTCAAGATTAAGTACTCAATGTCGTTACATTGAAGACATTAACGACTACCTCAAATAACGGTATTTATTTCTATTTATAGTATCAAAACAAACTAACTTTGTTGATTACTTGCCTCTACTACTTGACGATGCAAACAAGGTGAACGTGTTACATTGTGTATTTCTTTAAATTTTTATTGTGTAGGTTAATACATATTTTGTTATCGAAGTTTCAAGTTGTTCATTGTAACAAACGCAGCGTAGGACGCGTCCCACAAGGTGGACAGACGATCTGACTAAAACCGCAGGATTGTAATAATAATTTCTCCCTTTTTTGGTGAAGCCCATGTTCAGTAGTGGATTGGTATAATGATGATGATGATATTGGGCACTCTCGTTAATGACGGGGCGTTATGTATAATAGCAAATTTATAACTTGGTCCTAACATATACATACAAATTACTTCATTTAAATTTGTTACATACAAATTAAATAAAAACCTATACTTATCATCTTAGAATGTGTGTAGTGACTATGTTGTAGTGACTTAAAAGATAGGAATTTTATTTAACAACGTTATCAATAATTTAACGAAGATTTTCTTTCATTCTAACATATCTGTACCCTCTAATATACATTTATATATATACAACACTTTTGGTATAACATACATTTATTATGTCGATAAACACATATGCAAACAACATTTATCTGAACCCAATAATAGCGTCATTACAAGCGCGGAAACCAATTGATTGCAGGCGGAAACTTCACTCATAATATACGGTAGCAGGAACACAAGTCGATTCAAGCAGCGCTCGCAAGCGGCCGGTACGCGCCCCGTCGCCAACTTTCAACGCGAAACGAGGAATATGCTAATGTATGCGTATTTTATATTGGCTGTTGACTATAATACCACCACCATATACTATACTAATACGACCACTAGATCGTGGTAAAAGGTGTGCGAGTATCGCAGCCTGTGAAAGCGTGCAGCACCAGCGATGTCAAATTTAAATGATATAGACTTCAAACTCGGCTGCATTAGTATCTCATTAATTTTTTTCTCCGGCAAAATAGCAGTGTCCGCATTGCTATGTTCCAGTTCCATAATGTTCATTTCACAAGTTTGGTATCGCGGATATTATGAGCGTCTATAAACTGATAAAATAAATACTTTAAATCTAGGCAATCCGTGCCTACCGCTTGTGATGAAATGTTTGGTTAAATATTTACCTATCACATATGAAAGTAGACAGAATTTATAAGAGAAGCGTAAAGGCCTTTTTAAGATCTCATCGGAGGAAAACTTGTTACCCACGTCTCACATTATTCGGATTCCTTCTGTTAAGAATATCTGCCACTGAAATTCCGACGCAATATGTGTCTCATACTCAACATGTATCATTGATTTTTTCTTTAAGCATTATATCTCCCATCTTAAATACCTTAGCCTCAAAGGTTGCCTGGGAGAGCTCACTTTTAACGATAAACCGCCTTGAAGAGTGTTTGTGAATTTCTATTGCAATTTTATTTTGAGATCTTGCGAACCTTAAAGTGTATAACAGTCTATTATTTGACTTACATTACGTTATTTGACAAAAATTGGTCAACTATGGGATCAATGTATTTTACTTATCAAATAGGCCCGATGGGGCAGATAGTAGTTGATCGTATCTAATGCGCCGGTCGTGGGTTCGATCCCCTTCCAGGAGAAACACATATATATATGTATATATATAACACCACAAGCACACTGAGGTCCGTAACACAAGTGATGTGTGATTTTATTTATTTATTTTAAACTCTAAAATATATTTAGGTACTTCCTCATTTGTTGTAAAACCTGTCCTCAGGATCTCTATTGTTATTTGCAAGAACAACATTTATTTTAACGGTGTTTTAGAGTTTTAAACAATGTTTTTTGGGGTATATAATTGTTATTATACCAAAATATTTTTTCTTTTCAAAATATATACACATACATACATCACGCCTGTCTCCCACCGGGGTAGGCAGAGATTATATTTTACTCCTCCTGTTTCGTGTTTTGTCAACCTTATTCACCTGGAGACGCGGCTTAGCGTTGTATAGCGCGGAGGAGCGTCAATATATTTTGCATTATCCACCCGTATGACAACCTTTGATGAACGCAGTGTTCAATCGCATTAAGATTCTTTTAACATTTCATGACCATTGTATGACCAAAGAAAACGTTTATAAAAGGTGCTTCTGGCAGTTTCCCACAATTCTTACTATTGTCCCCACCCTTTCATCGAGGTTACTCGAGCGATTTAAGCGATCAGGTACCTGTAGCCCACAAAGGGTCAACGAACTCTAATAAACTAATTGCAAATGTTTACTCTGCTCTACCTTTGGTCAACCATGTCGGTGTTTGTAGCACTTCCTCGGGGTTGTATTTTTCGGAGCACATCCGCAGTTTTGGAGGAATGCCAAGTCTTCACAGCATGAGATATCTTGAAGTATCGCTTCTGGCGATATACGAGCAGAAAGTACGCTCGTTAGACGTAACTTTGGAGGCAATGTACTGTACTTAGTTTATTGCATTTTATATACATATGTATACTAATGTATTTTTTTTAAATAACTGCATCCACAAAGTGGATTGACGATCTGTCAGAAACGGCGGGATTGCGCGGGAATGATTCGCGTATGCTAATAATTAAAACGAGAGAATGTCTGAATGTCTAAACCAATTGACTTGTTGTTTATCTTAACCCTAAGAAATTCCACATAACTTTTTGTATTAAAATAAATAAAGGTCAGTACAGATTATTCAGTTTCTTAATGACAATGACGTTCCGGACTTAATAGCTCTACATCAACAGTTTCAAGTACTTCAAATACTGGTTGTGTTGTGTGGGCCAGAAACCTCCAGGCAACAACTAGGTTTCCTTAATTCACTAGTTTGCTGAGACCGGTCAGAATTAAACTAACATACTTGAACGCACTGTTAATGTACGTTTCACACAACCTAAATAATTTCGAGTTGTCCACTAACTAAACCTCTTAAAACTATTGCTGTAGACCTATTACAGCAAAAATATTATCATTAATATAACTAAAGGGTCTGTACTAAGCTTTAATTAAATTGACACCAACCAATTTACAAGCTAAGTGGAATTTATTAGTGTTAAGGTAATCTACAAACAAATCGGTTTGCAAATCCGTGTGGTACCGGCGGAGTAGAGGAGTACTTCTCCCTGTACCAGGTGTCGTAAGAGTCGATTAGTCGATCGATGAACCGGAACCGACAGATGGCGGTATAGCCATCCAAAACAGCGCAGCTGAAATACTACAGCGTGGGGATGGTCGCAAGGTTCCGCACTGCGATTGCCACCGCAATTGGCCAGCGTGGCAACTGTGGGCTTTTTATGGCTGATATGATGACTGAAAAAGCCTTGTTAGTGTAACAAATCGGACATGCAGACACTCTCTCATTTGTAACATTAGTATACGCGATTCTATCAAGCTCGACCCTGCCATTTTAGATCTTTCAGGTTTTCTTATAATCTTGTCTATGTGACTTTATTAGGAGTCATCAATTTAAATGAGTTGTATGGAGTTGTACTGAGTATCCATCCAAATCAGTGTACGTCAAATACATAGGATGGCCGGCCACATCTCTGCCGCGAAGCTACGCTATGCGATTGTATCCACGCTTGCCAAGCGCGGGATTAATAGGCAGAATTCTTTTTTGGAGAGATCTATATCCAACAATGGATTTCCAAATGAGAGCATCTTTAGCTTGTCATATAATGCCTGTATATTTCTAGTGTCACAGCATGCTAAGGTCCCAAAGATTTTGTTATGCTGTGACTGATTTGCATAAGCAAAGGTAAGTCCTGCCGTGAGGTACCGGCAGAGTAGAATAGTACCTTCCGCTATACCAGTTCTCGTAATTGGTGACTAAGGTAATTCACCTACAGATGGCGGTATGTCCATCCGAAACAGTGCAGCCCAAATGCTCAGGGTGGGGATGGGTGCCCAACGTGGAAATTATAGGCAAAAAACCTCCTTACTTGGAGAGAGTTGTGTCCAGCAGTGGACTTCTAATAGCTGGTATGATTTTGATGATGATGAAAGGTAAGTTAATCGGTTCAAATAGCTATGATAGTCTCATTTCACGTAAAAGTGCTTCATTGCTGAACGAGTTGGATTAACGATGTCTAAATAACTTCCACCGGAATTCAAAGCACGAGAGACTGCACAAACTTGTAAAAGCTTGATACTTTCATGGTCTTCACACCTCTTTCGGATGTCTCTCCCCTTTTTTTGTAGACCTTCATTTCAAAACCTATACAATTTTGCAGGATATTTAATGATAAAATAAGAGAAGAGAATTCACTGGTGATGTCTCGCATACGTTCTCAATACAAAGTATAGCCCAATCATAACCGAAGATATCCGATCTAAGAGACGAGGAGATCAATTTAAAATGTATGTAAATATGATTTCGATGAATATGCTTAAATCTCGTTAGAATAGCTAAAATAACCTGTATGTAATTCAGCACATATTTTAAATCTGTGTTAGTGTTAAGAGCCTGCTTTTTACCCCAAACAAAACACAGTTCCCGCGGGACATTTTATAGATAGAGAGGCTTTTAATTAAAGTTCATTATATAATATACTAAGAACATCATATAATATACTAAAGAAAAATAAAATACTATATTGTCTTATAAATGCGTATAAAAATTTTGAGACGACCGAAACCACGGGCAGCAGCTAGCACAAAATAATGAAATTAACTCGAATTGAGCACGATCTGTTCCTGAAGTATTTCTTAAATGAAATAATTTATCGTGTATTTTCCCCCTGACATCATTTTAATATTTCTGTTTTCTCGTCGCCATCTCGCTAACCGGGACAACTTCCGTTACTCCTCGATTTATATTTATGATTGCTAACAAGCATTTATTCCCTTAACATCTCCAGGAACGCGCCAACAGTGGTCTAGTTTCCCCGGAAAAATTAAGTACACAACAAAATATTTACAAAATAGAGATAAAATAACGAATGGCGTGCATACATCCTATTCTAAAGTAAAAATATAAGTAGATATATTTGTTGTTATTTTTAGACCAGGTCGACATACGAACATGAAGCCCGCTTTTGCAACTAGCTAGTTAGTACTAGTTTGCAAACTTGTGTCTTGAAGATATTAATGTCACATTACCCATATGTCACTGCTCATCTCACCTTTTTGGCGGCAGAAAGAAGTGAAAGTGAGGCACCAATGCAGACGACCTTTTGTATGAGGTCCATCTCATATTCAATTTGATTTGTTTCAACGCACTGACGCTTGCGTTGTATAAACTATGTATATATATAAAAGACAGTTAATTGTAATTTAAAACTCCAATTTGTCTCTCTGTAAACATAGCAATTTTATTTGAGTAGATCGAGTAGATATCACACAATCATATAATATATTTACACAACTAACCAAAAATCTTACCTGTAAATAAAGAAACGACAATTAAAGTTTATATTTATCACCTCTCGATTTATAAAACTTAATATAAATTAATTAAACTAAAAGAAAATTATAATAACATTTTATGAACAGAAAATATTTGTCTTTGACAATGACAGCTCGTTTGACGCGACACGCTAACGGTGCGCACGCATATACAAATTAATTTTTACATATATATATATATATATATATATATATATGTTAGCCTGTAGTCATCATTCTGCAACTTTTAATTTTACTGGGACTACGATTGATATATATATATATAGGCGTGAACTCGTTCTCACAAAGTCGTATAAACGCAGGCAAGCGAAGTCACGTACCATAACTAATAGTAATACGGAAAGTGTGGATAAATGTTATTTGTGCTTCCCCGGCATTTTAGCTTTTGTTTGTGAAAATTTGCTCTGATTAAAATCAGAAACAAGCGGATTTGTTATGTAACAGCTGCGCGCTTGACGTGTCATTAAAATATTTATTAAAACTTAATAAGTTGGCAAGTACGAAAGGCCCATCGCATTAAACGCCCGGACACATTGAAAGAATATATCGAAACAAATGTTTAACAAAATAAAATATGTGTACTTACAAACACTTTTATTTAAACCTAAATAGATCATCAAATAAGAAACAATAATATTCAGCCATTAAACGTCTACTGCTGAACATAGGCCTCCCCAAGAAAGGGAGAATTTTGCCCTTAATTGCAGATTTCGTGACCGGGATGCTGCTGCCCATTTTCTTAGTTGCCTCTTATGCCGCCTGGTACAAAGGAAGGTACTAATCTTCTCCGGCGGTATCCCGCGGTAAACACAGCTTCTACAAATATTGTAATATGTGAATAAGAGACCAAAGAGCCAGCGTCAAATTAAGTCTGAAATAGGCTGCACCTATCTCAGATCTAAATTATGTCAGCCGGCCCCAGAGGTGTGAGGCGTCCTCCGCTCCAGATACGGATTTCCGTTATTATCTGACGCATCAATCGCACAGGGGCTCGGTGACTGTGACGTTTGTGACAAGCGATGGGGTTGTACATTAACATTCATGCATGTTTTTCTGAAGATTTTTTTCGTAGTTTAGACCTAGAAACTACAGACTCGGGATATTTATTTATATATAGATATTTTACTCCAGGTCGACAAATATGCATTCAGTCCTCGTGACACAAAGCGTCACTACAGCCTAAAGATGCTAGTAATATCACAAATATATAACTAACGTGTTGCCAACCTTGAGACTTGAGGATATTATGCCACATTACCCAGTAAATTCACTGCGATCTTTTAATTGGTTGTGGAAACAGTTGACAGTAAGAGTCTTTAAATGAGTTCTACCTCATGTAAATATATATAGAGTATATTATTATTCGATATGCTTACTACAAACACGAATTTACTTCCAGTTAGATCGTTGATCCATCTAATTTCTCTTCCGTCCTAGACTGCAGCTGCAGGTGCATGGACTCCTCGTTCGGCTCCTTCAGTTCAACGTCTTATTTGCCCAGCATATATTGACACCTCAACTCAACTGTATAGATAACTTTGTTTTCCGGAACTCCCAGTTCTGAGAGATAATTTCTAAGATAACACACGCAATATGCCATCACTAGGCAGATCTTAAGTCTAAGTTATAACAAGTTTACAACCGATCCGCAAGAAGTACCAGCAAGGCTAACTTGTAGTGATGGAGGTCCCACACAACTCAGATGAGATCGATAGGACCGCCATCTGCGACGCCGTTAACAACCATTGTTATGAAATTAATTAAGCGAAAATGCGGGCATTGATAAAATCTAAGGACGAAGAAAACTTTTTTATCTGATCTTACTGCTTTTAAAAATAATGCCACGTGTAAAGGCTGTTTAAACTTCAAGACTTCGCGTTCATCTTGATACAATCGCAGCAATGTGGACAGATGAAGTGTTCATTTGGTTCCTTCCGTATTTTATCAACATATCACACATAGACCTTCTTAAGTGATCTCGACCAGGACAGTCTGTATGCGGCCTGCGTCCAGCGCGACCTTGCGGTTTTATTGGGATCGTCTGTCCACCTGGGGGTGGACGTCCTACGTTGCACTTTCCGCTACGTGGACTCCAAGAACCTTATGGCTCCAACCGCCATTGGTTCAGCGTACTTTGTGCCATGCCCTGTGCTGTTTTAATTTTGCCTATAATTGGGCTAAAAAACCTCCTTTCTTGGAGAGATTATGTCCAGCAGTGGACTTCCGGAGGCTGATGTGATAGAGTGATAAAGAAACATACGGCCCGCTTCTTGGTAACCGTAGCCGTAGCTTATGAACGCCGGCATCACCAGTAGCATAATTTCCGTCCACCCAACTGCTGTATATTCTAGATATAAAACGTGGATTTCCATTGAAGGCTGGAGACTAATGGCGAGCGGGACGATGGTGGAAATCTTTATGTGAACGTAGGATGTCTGTCTATTGTAATTACATTTTTATTAATTACTTGTTAACAAGCGTGTCTTAATTGTGTTTATCAGACATAATTATATGAATATCAAGATTAAACACGTGATAACACAAGGGCCTATATTTTCTCGTTATTGCTCGAAGCTAAAACAAAATGGCGTCTAATTTTGTAGGCTAACATGTCTTTCTTAGAAGTTATGAAGTAGGAATGAATATGGAATAAGTAATTACTCCAAAGTTGTGTAAGACTACATTCATGAGTCATCGCAATGGAATGATAACATAATGATTTGTATTTATGAACGATGAAGATACAAAATTTTATATGTTTGTGACGCTTTCACGGCTACACTTGAAATTTTGAATAAAAATCGATTAGTCTTTAGTAAAGGACATAGGTTATATTACATCCCAATATATGTTTCGTGGGACCCAAGATAGAAGGAAGTCCATGCGGTCGAAAAACTAGTACTGCATCTTTAGCATTCTCACGAGACGAAATTTTTTAGAGCATGACTGAGAGGATAAAAATAAATAAAATTGCCAAATACCTACAGTTTTGTACAGAGCCCTCGATTTCATTTTTTATAACTAGTATTCATATATCCGCCACCATCCTCACCACGTAACTTCCTTTTCGGTATCGCACCCACCCACAGCAGAAAGTAGAACCTTTTTTGTCGACGTGAGTCGCTAAGAAGTGCAAAATTATGTAAAGCCCGTCACTGTACTTACGAAAGAAGAGCGGCGGAAAAAATATTCAAAAGCGCTTGCACCCAATTTTTTTGGGTACCTACTTTGAAAAACGAGGTGGGGAGTAGGGACCCCCCTACTACTACTAAATATAATGTTATCACTGATATAAAGAAAGAATTTAGACGTTCTCTGGAATGTAGTGCGGAGAGATAGACGAGGTTTGAAAGTGAGCGCTCCATGCGATAAAGTCACCCGTTATACTTTTATTTTAAACTCATATCCGTATATTATTGTTTGTCTGACAAAGACCGACGCCCTCGTGACATGCACGTTCAGTAGCATTCAATATCTGGTGCGCCTAGGACCATAAGTTAGAACCGCACTCAGTTACTGTGTATGGGTGTTAAAATGTGTTTCATTATAATATTTGGGATTTCTATACTGGCTGACAGGACAGAAGTAAGTGATATTATGTCACTTTATAAAAAAAATCGTGATTATCAATCACGAAGCTAAGTCTAATGAAGCAATTTGTGACTATACTATTTCGGGGCGATATACCGCCATCTGTGGCTCGGGTATTCAGTCGACACCTGGTGCAGAGATGGTGCCATTCTACTCTTCCAGTAGCCAACGGCTAGATGTTATGTACAATGATATTTATGAGTGCTTTTATTTAAAATAGTACAATCTGAAAGCCTCTTGAGTACGATTAAAGTTAGTATTTATGTTTCGTGTCGCAAGTCGCTGCACGCGATTCGTAAGGACAAGTTCGTAATGAGTGATTGTTGTAGTTCTATACATTACTCTTGGTGGAACTTAACTCGGCTGAGTCCCAGCTATTTGAAGACTAAATTAATAAACAGTTGTTTCAAATACACAGCTGTTACCAACGTGCTTTTTTGTGCAAAGTAAAAAAAACATTTCTAATTATACACAGCAATTATTTACCATCCTATCAATACATGTATATATGTCTACAGTTGGATATAGGCCTCCCCAAGATAGGGATAGTACTGCCCATAATTGCCGCACTGGACGCGCGTGATGGAAATCGTAGAGCGCCACTTCATGACGAGGATGCTGCTGCCCGTCCCCACCCTGTGGTATTAAAGCTGCGTTGTTTCGGATAAATATATACCCCCACTGTCGGATCCGGTACCCCAGTCGCCTCTTTCGACAACTGGTACAAAAAAAGTACTATTCCACTCCCCACGGCTATATTTGCATACGAGTATATAAAAGAAGAAACTGACTAACTGACTTACATATGAACGCAGACCCTAAACTATAGGGGGTAGAAATATGAAATTCAAAAATTCACGGCCTAAAGGAGTAAAACGGGGGTACAAAGTTACTATGAATATGATGGGTTCGATAGGATAGATGACAGTGATTCTATCTTGGTCGCCAGGTGTCGTGGGCTCAATCCCCATCCATGATAAGCATTAACAGTGTTAAATAAGTATATATAAGTATTATATCTGTGATTCTTCTGTTGTTTAGTTTCCGTAACACAAGTGCATTGAGCGACTTATCTCGGGGTCAGGTACATGTATGAGATACTGTGTTATTATTATTATATTATAAAAACTGTCCGACTGTGCTACTACATTTGTCAAAAACAACATAACGTCGTGGTCCACATTTATCAAAAGCGCGCATTTGCAGGGCAGTTAATTAAATTTCTTTATTGACAACCCCGAAGCCAACCAAGTGACAGATTAGCTAAGTTCGAGCCCTCGACTCGTGTGTGCACTCGGCAACCTAAACAAGGTCTCATTGTTTAATAACATTACGCGAAGTACTGTAAAACTCACGTAACAGGCACAAAATTTCAAATGAAATTAATTTTACGGAAAAAGTACGTTTTCTCGGGATGAAAAGTAGCCTGCGTGCTCTGTAATAGAGATAATCATAATAAATACACACAAAATCACATACATTGATGTGACTCTGTGATAAGTCGCTTAACACACTTGTGTTACAGACATCAGATAACTGAGGAATCACAAAATAATACTTCAATACATATTTTTTGCACACAGACACAGAATAAACACAAACATCATCATATCAATGTTTGTCCTGGGTGGGAATTGAACCCACGACCTTTGGCGCACAAGATAAGATCCCCCCATCTGCGCCATCGTACTCGCCAAAATATCTAGAGATGTTCAGACATGAAACATACCCAAGTACCGCTAAGTATGTCGGTAGACAAGTATGCGGCCCGATGATTGTGAGCGCCGCCGTAGAATGTTGAGATACTTGAGTCAAAAGGATGCCGCAAGGCGTCATCTAATTGATGAGTAATTCAAGAATTTGGTACAAAGAAGGAACTGGCGCAGGTGCTCGAGGTAGTTGTCGCTTTCATGTAGGCAGCTACTTTTTTTGAACAATGTTAATCAAATATTAACGTTCGATTCCCATCCAGAGCAAATATTTATATAATGATATTTGTGTTTGTTCTGTGTCTGGGTGTTAAATATATGCATTTAAGTAGTATATAAGTGGTAATTTAAGTGGTATATTTGTTGTCTGGCGTCCGTAACACACGTGCTTTATGCGACTTACTACGCAGTCAAGTCCATGTGTGAGATGTTGTGGAATTTATTATTATTATTATAATCTAATTAAATCCAATAAACTTTCATCATCTTGATCATAACATATTTAAACTCTGAAGTCCACATATAAGCCTCCCTACGAAAGGGGAAATTTTGCCCATAATTGCCGCGCTGGGTAAGCGTGTTGGCAATTGCAGAGCTCAGTTTTCGCGACAGGGTTCCTGCTGCCCATCCACCGTATGCATTTGAGCTACACTGTCTCGGATGGATATATTGCCATTTGTCGGTACCTTAGTCTCCTCTTACGACACCTGGTACAGGAAGGTACTATTATATTCTGTAGTACCCCACGGCTTGTCAATAAAACATAGAACCTCTTGGTAGACAGCACCCGACTACCCGATCTTGTTATCAGGTATCTTCATACTTGGATTTGAGAAACTTTGAGAGTTTCAGTAGAACTTTTGGGCCGTTTGAATAGACTAAATCTTAGTGTGCGAAACTTCTGACCGAACAAACAGGACTCAAACTAAGGTCTATCTTATACCTTCTATTCATCGAATCAAGCCTTATTCATTACCCAAGTTGGATTCCTAATAATGATCGAGACATGTTTAAAAAAAATATTGCTAACATCAATATTCCATTGAGTGATGAAAACTCGGTCCAAACTATTGAATGGTTATATTGTTTGCCAGTTCAATAGAACAATGAATCCAAACTCACCCCTGAGCAAATTGCATCAGATGAATTGTTTTCGATGTAAGAGTGCTTACGTATTCCGATTGCCTAAAACTTCGTTTCGTACGGAAAATACATCGTAAATTCATCGAGCTTAGAATAAATGAAAATAAATTCTAGGTTCATTTATTTTAAGATAATTGCCAGACCTAGACTTGACTTTGTCCTGATCTAAGTTTTCAAATTTACCCGCGCTAAATCTAGGATTTATCAAAATAGCGTTATGCAAACATTCTGTCTCCTTAAGTTTTTAAGCTAAAAATGTGACGGTCCCGTTGGCGCACATATTAGTGCAAAGGGTCGTGTGTTCGATCCCCACCCAGGATAAGAGTCAGGTCGATGTATGAGATGTGTGAAGTTACCTTGAAGAAACACGAGAACTATAACAGAATGTGAACATTAAAATATATTGAGTATTTCTGAATTTGTTCGCCTGCCGCCCCACAACATTTGAACGATTGACGAATGTACATACATTGTAAATTTGTAGGTAGGTATACCAACCGTCGTGAGCGGCGATATAATGTACCCAAAGCCTAGGACTTACGGTCTCTATTCGGCGGTGCGTCGGCACGCACGAATATGACAAGGTCAATAGAACTAGGTAAAGGCATCGATTTTCGAGTCGTACCCCGGAATGACCGGCAATTGAGGGGGTCTGCCGACTTTTACCAATCGAAAGCCCACGAGGTATTCCAAATCAAAAACAACCCTTTCTTATTTATTTAATTTAAACTTTCTAACAAACATTGACTAAGCCTGTTTGTGTTAGATAAGAAACCTTCTGGTTTCATTAGTAGTCGGCACTAGACTTATGCAAAGTTCCGCGAGAAACCGCCCGAGTAGAATAGTACCTCCTCCTGTACCAAGTGTCGTCAGAGGAGACTAAGGAAACAGAACTGACAGATGACAGTATGTATCCATCCGAGACAGTGTAACTTAAAAGCATATGAGGCATCCCTATCGCGAAATCTGCGCTCAGCGCTCACCAACAAGGCAATTATGGCCCAGCACGGCAATTATGGTCGAAAGTCCCCTTTTGTTGGGCAGTCCTATGTCCAGCAGAGGACTTCCAAAGGCTGTAATTATGATGCATGGAACCTATAAACAGTCAAGTGGTATAGTATAGTATAAATAAATGTTTTTTTCCATACTAATAGATAATCTACAAGTCAGATCAGACATAAGAGTCATTGGAATAAACAGGCACCAGACTGGTCTTTATCAAAGTTTACCGCAGGCTCGTTCCGTGAACCACCGGAAAAGAATGGGCAAGAAAAATTGTTGGTGATAAAGGTGCCATTAGCTTCTAGTCGCCGCTTGCCGATGGAGCCCCTGTCATAAAGTTAGGACGTTGTTTTATAAAATTGTGTCGAGCCTATAAATTGCGGAGAACACAGTATTTGTTTGTGTGCTCCCAATCACTATCGGATATCCTATGCTGGATTCCTGCGTCTGATACATTGACCTGACTCGGTGATAAGTCGCTCAAAGCACTTCTGTTACAGTCATCAGACAATACTATACATACTACTATACTCGTATATACTACTAAAAACATATATTATTCCAGGCAGAATAAACACAAGGATCATCATATAAATATTAGTCCTGGGTTGGAATAGAACCCACGACCTTCGGCGCACAAGATAGAATCACTACCATTTGTGCTATCGGGTTCGTCATATTTATTCACGGTTCAAAATGTTGTCAATGAAATACCCATATGGTACCTTTGACCCTAGCAAAGGTTCTTGCTACTTATGTTCTTAAAAATACAAGAAGTCGGACGCAATATCGAATGAAGGCTATATGGTCAAAGTCGCGGGTAGACAGCTATAAAGGTATAGGAGTATACGAGGTAAAAAAACTTGTTGATGTAGTAATAATATACGTCACACAATCTAACATTATATCGGTCACTCACGGAAAGGTTTGCCGAAAGGTAGTCGAAAGGTCGAATTAAAACGAAAATACATACATACATCACGCCTGTATCCCGTCGGGCTAAGCAGACACTATGGATCTCCACTGGTTACGATCAAACCTCTCGTGATTCATTTAATCGCATTATTCCTTTCATACATGCGTTTAATATTTCTTCTGCCTAGTTAAGATGTGATCGCCTAGATCATTTTATACCAACCCTTCCATTCCCTTCCAATATTTGTGCAATCATTCTACTTTCATCCATTCTTTCTACATGTCCAAACCATTTCAACATTATTCTCTCTTTTGTACTGTTATATTGTTCTGTTTTTCAGTGGATCGTTCTACGGTCGACTAGTTTCTGTACAAATTCAATTCAGTATACTCTTCATCATCATACCAGGCGCAGGTTCTGGTACTGCTGAACTGGTTGTATTCAAGAATGGTGTATTTGATAATGTACTGCACAAGCCTTTGTATCTGCTATCATGTAGATGTCACGTCCACAATACAACATTCAAAGAGCAATGCACAAAAAATGGCAATTGGGTTTTTCCTCGGAGCGAGACCGATTCCAGTCAAACCAAAAAAAAACGCCCAGCTCGATTCACATTTATCTTTCTGACACACGTGTTTCCAAATGTCTATATATACGTATAAAGTGTTTGTCCGTAAGACAACTTTTTATTAAAGTCACATAAAGGCGTTTTTATTATTTTCTCCATTAATCTGTGTTTCCAGAATAATCTTCTATACACGAGTCAAAGAATTTAGGGTATTGCTAAATGTTTACATGAGATATTAGAATTGAACGAGGACATTATCCATCAGAAGCGGGGCTCAAACGCACAGGGTGGGGATGGCACCCCTTGCAAAGGGGGTGCCATCCCCACCCTGAGGTTGCCAGCATGCTTTGCCAGCGCGGCAGTTATGCACCAAATTCCCCCTGTACATTTGCCTACATCCAGAAGTGGGTTTCCAGATTAATTTATGTTGATTTCTTAGTAATCATAAATATAAGGACTTCACATTTGGTTTGTAAAAAACAATTATTTAACAGTACAATTGTTACAATACAATTACAAAGTTTATAAAGCAATTACGGAAAAAAGTAACGAAACCTTCTATACATTAATAGACATCATCAATAGTTTCAGTGTATAACCAGTAGAGTAGAATAATACATCCCTTAAACCAGGTGTAGTACGAAGCGACTGAGATACAGGACAGCAATAGGCATCAACAATGGGGCATTTATGGCCAAATCCCCTCTTTTTGGGGAGGCCTCTATCCAGCCGAGTATTTCCAATGGCTAGTATTATAATGATGAATATGTTTTGTTATGTTTATCCAATTATTTCCTAAATTTCTGTTAGTAAATAACTTAATATTGTTTAGTTTTAAATACCGTTGCATTCCACGAATTCCGGTAGACTCGTAATGTTTATTCATTAATTTAGTCAGGCGCAGAATGAACGCCGTTTTCCGCATCAATTTCAGTCAGACATCTCTAATGAGGAAACGTCGAAATTCAACGGGATATTATTCGTAGCAAACTTGACTGTTCCATTTTAGTTTACGTTTAGCAAGAGAAACATCATTAAATTCATCCATTATCGTGTTTCAACTTGCAAATTACAATTTAAACGCACTCTGTGATCTGCTTATGGCATCATCCCGATACTTGAAATTGAAATGAGCGAGTAGTACGAGAAATCACTACGTGCATGTGATGTTTTGTGAATTATTATTATTTAACTTATATCGAACTTTTCAATTATATCCTATTTTTATAAATGTTATAATGTTCAAACCATCGTCATCTTATTTGGACTGGTTTGGTTGTAAGCGGCTCGTGTCCAGCGTCTAGCGCTATCCTGCGGGTTTACTCAGATCGTCTATCCTCCAGAAACTTGAGAGACAACGTTCTTCAAAACCTTACCACTCCCTGCTCACTGTCATTTTAGCTCTAGCCCGCCGCGATGTCGCTAACCTTGGTTCTTATATTATATTAGCGACCATATGTCATCGCGAGGTAGAGGCAGAGTAGAATAGTACCTCCCCCTGTACTAGGTGTTGTAAGAGGCGACTAAGGTACCAGAACTGACAGATGGTATATCCATGCAAAAAAAGTCAGCTCAAATGTACAGGGCGGAAGTGTCCATCGAGGAAGCTGCGCCCTTTCTTTGGGAAGCTTATGTCCTACAGTGAACTTTTAATGGCTGGTATGATGATATGTCATCGCTGGTAACACACATTGGTCAAAGACTTTCGATTTGAGATTCTGAGTTATGTCGCAATATTATACTCGTAATACACAAATCTAACTGACCATTGGATGCCGTGACGCTCTTTAAAGCTCCCCTTTCGACTTCCACTCAAAGCTTTTCATATCCAAAACAATTCAATGTCGTTTCATCGCATCTCCCCTTCAAGATAAAAATTCTTAATTATAATTCTTAAAACTTCCCTCCCGTTTCGGCTCCTGTTGTGACAGGTTGTAATTTCGTTGTGCGTAATAAAGTTATTTCTGTATATCTATATTATATACCATGTCAAACTTACAATGGAGTTAAATATTTTGCACGGGTCTGATGACACAGATGGTAATGATCCTATCTTGTACGTCAAAGTGTAATAATATTTGTGTTTTTTGTGTGTCTGGGAGTTAGATATATATTTAAGTAGAATACTTGTGATTTCTCTGGTGTATGGCGTCCCTAAGACAAGCGACTTATTACGGAGTCGGGTCAATGTATGAGATGTTGTGGGAATAAAAAAAATCATTTTCAACATACCAGCTATTAGAAGTCCACAGCTGGACATAGGCCTCTCTAAGAAAGGAAGTTTTTGCCCATAATTGCCACGCTGGCGTGTTGGCAATCGCAGAGACGCAGCGTTCACGACAGGGATGCTGCTGCCCATCCCCGTCCTGTGCATTTAAGCTGCACAGTTTGAATGGATATACCGCCTGTCTGCCTCTTACGACACCTAGTGCGGTGGGAGATACTATTCTTCTATTTAAATTCTATATAAAAAATAATAATAATTGTAATAATCATCATATTATTGGCCTCTCCAAGTAATTTCCAATAGGACCGTATGCGGCCTCTATCCAGCGACCCTGCGGTTTTAGTCAGATCGTCTGTACACCTTGTGGGTGAACGTCCGACACTGCGCTTGCCGATACGTCTCCATTCCAGAACCTTACGACTCCATCGTTCATCGGTTCGGATTTTTTTCATAAAAAATGTAAATTTTATTTTCCCAGTGGATTTTATAATAGACACTTGCAAGAATGGTTGCCGGTGAACATGTGATTTTACAAGCGCTCACAGTTCGCGGCCGACTGGGAATGCTATTTGTTGTTGCGAATTGAACGCTCGTATTGTAGTTCTTGTCACACGCCTATGGAGATTTCAGCAACAAATCCGCTATCAAACTACGACAAATCAATTACTATAGAAATCGCTTAGCTAGGGTGCTATTTAGTTTAGTCCGTAGTTTTTGTAAGCAAATATATATATAGCTAAACAGCTGCTTCTTGACAGCTCTAAAAGCGGTTTATTAAACCTTTATATTTTATGTTCAACGTTTCGGTTACCTTCCGGCAACCGTCGCTTTTAAAGGCCGATAACTGAAAACTGTTTATATGTAATTTTACTTTGAGAAATTTTCATTAGACCAAGTCAGCAAACAAGCATGCAGTCCGCGTAATAAGCGTCCCTGCAGCCTATTGACACTCGCAATAGCCAAACTTTTGACTTGAAGATATTATACCATTACCGAGTAAATTCACTGCCTCTCTCACCCTTCAAACTGGAACACAGTAATACGAACACTGCTATTTGGCGGCAGAAATAGGTGAAATTTAGGTACCAATACAGACGACCATTTGTATGAAATCTACCTTATGGTAATGTAAATTCTGACAAACTCGTCTAAACCTTCATTTGTAGATTACTAAATCACAGCATACAACTGCTAGTAACAAAGAAACAAAAATTAAAACCTAGGCTACAAAGAAGAGTCAGCCGATTGTTACCCGGCAGTACGTGCCCAGTGTTTGTTCCCGATTAAATTCTGCGGGAGGAGTTGCTTCCCTGAGGGAGATCGTTTAGTCGCTCGATTAACGGGCACAATTGGTCTCACCGGGACCTTAGAATCGTTGCCCACTTGTCGGGTGTCGGATGCAGCAATTGTGGGGTAGTCTAGAGGCAATAGGTCGCACGTGCCTTTCTCTTGTTGGCGCAGATCAGAAATTAACCCAGCTTCGTCGACAACAACCACAGTCGGGATATTGCAGCAGTTGTGGAAATCTGCTAGTTTGAAAGGGAATTGCGACTCTAGTATTTAATAGAGTCCGTCCTTCATCTAATAAAAACGGTATGGATACTGAAATTGCTCTATACATTTATATTTTTTCTTTCTTCATTTTAAGTGTGCATATTTTAAAAGTCACACTTGTTATAGAGAGTGCAAGTAAAGATATATAGAAATAAAATGCTTCTTATTCAACCAGTATATTCAATGGACGCTAATAGAGCGGTCACGCGACGCGTTTACAGTACAAATGCACACTAAAAACAACACTTGCGGCATTAAACAGTAAACAATCCCTTTATGACTTTGCGAAGACGACAGGCGGAATTATTTGCCGGCCAGATGCAGGCACAGTGCTGTCGGCAGAACCGAGGTAGTTCACTGTAGTCTGTAATAACATAAAAGGCGGAAACCTTCAATAGTTTGTTTATCATTTTTCTAGGTCCACAAATAAGCATACTGTTAGTCAGCATCACAACAGCTTATAGACGCTCGTGATATCACAAGGACATCACCAGAGCATTACCAACCTTGTGACTTGAAGATACCATGTCACACAAGTTAGTAATTTCGCTGTCTCTTTCACCCTTCAAGTCGGAGCACAGTAATGCGAACACTGCTGTTTGGCGGTAGTTATAAGTGAGAGTGAGGTACCGACGAAGGCGAAATATTGACTACCTAATATAGATCGATTTTGAAATTCTTTCGCCATTATACAGCTACTTTTAAACAGGATTTGTATTTTTGTATGTTTGTAATAAATAAACTCAGAAATTACTGAGATTAGTTCGAATACTCTTTCAAGAATGAAATTTCACATTGTCACCAAATGACATAGGCAGACATGTTGCATCCTCATATTATTACGGAATTGAACTATTTTATCATCATTATACCAGCCATTTAAAGTCAACTGCTGGGTGCAGGTCTCTCCAAGAAAGGAAGTATTTTGCCCGCGCTAGGCAAGCGTGTTGGTAATCGCAGAGAGCAGCTTTCGCGACGGGGATTCTGCTGCCCATCCCCACCCTGTGCATTTGAGCTGCAATGTTTTGGATGGATGGATACCACAACCTATAGACGCTCGTTATTGCAATGATATTACTAACGGGTTGCCAACCTTGTGACTTAAGGATATTATGCCACATTACCCAGTAAATTCAGTACCTCTGACACACTTTAGACCGTAACACAGCAATGCAAACAATGCTGTTTGGCGGAAGAAGTTAAAGTTAAGTGTTCGACGAAGAACCTGTGCTTCAATTTTAGAGTTAAATAAAAATTAGAAACCAGGACAAGTCAAGATACATTTTAGATGAAGCTGTACAGCGAACATTTAGTACATTAAACTTAACGATATCACCAACATTTATGTAAACTCGTCTGAAACTCCACCGAGCAAAAGGTACAGAGATCGCGCTAGAGAAATAGAAACACATGCCTATAGAAAGCATTCGCAAAGCCTCCTAATGATATTTCGATACAGTTGCGGATTTAAGCGGGGTTCAGCGAAAATAGTTCTTATTCGGTTAGGATAAGGTAGCAAAGTTTCTAGGTGAGAACCTCAGGATAGTCCAGGCAAAGCTGGCGCGGCACGAGGCTGGAATGTTAATTTACTATCGGCTGCCGATGTTCTAAAGGCCGCAGTTTATCAAAACCGTATCCACAGTGAGCGTGCCTTATGGCACAGATTTTAGTATTTATATTGTCGTCGTATAAAAAGAAATATCCCCAATATATAAAAACGCTCACTCATCTTTAACTCAGAATCTAAAAAAGCTTAAAGTATACAATTTTGAGATCCAATGCATTTTGGATATAAATCGGGATTTCTGTTGAAATTCGACTGGTAATGATCACAATAAGAAAAGAGAGGAGTTAAGCTTAAACTAAAACTACTCTATTCAAACAGGTGGTAATAAGAGACACGCCACTATATCAACACACAAGTGACTAATTTACACAACAATTTTGTATGAAAATAAAACTACGCGCTCTAATTACCTCAAATTAAGCAGGTAGTTACGATTTTTCTGAACAAATATCACAAGAAATACTGGCTGGCTTTTTTTATGAAAAGGCAAATAGGAGCTCATCATCAGTTCTCCGTTTCTAAGATGCCGTTTCTACTTAAGGTGTGCTCCAAGTTGAAGAGTGAGAGGCAGTAAAATTACTGGGTAACGTAATATATAGACGGGCCCGATGGCGCAGATGGTAGTGATTCTGTCTTGTACGATCCCCACCCAGGACAAATATTTATATGGTGATATTTATGTTATTTCTAGGTGCTAAAATTAAGTAGTATATTCATGGTCGCTATCTGATTTCTTTAACACAAATGATTTAATCGACTAACCACAAAGTCAGGTTAATATATGAGATATTGTAAAATTTATGTATTTATTATTTATACAATATCTTCAAGTCACAAGATTGGCAAAGCGCTAGTGATATCCTTATGATTATAAGTATTACTGCAGTCATGATTATAAGTATTACTATCAAGTGGACTGGATACTCAGTAGTCTATCTGGTGTAATAAAAAGATTTTTGTTTTATAGATTAGCTTTTTTAGATCTACACCCAAACATATGTAATTCGAATGTCATACCAACAGATAAAACCGACGTTCATATCACGGGAGCGCACGGGCCGTTTCGGCAATCATAGCAACGATGCGTAAAAACGTATCTCAAATCAAAGATATCACTTGCGGGCTGCCAACCTTGTGACCTAAATGTCACCTTACCAAATAAATTTCACTGCTTCACTCACCGGAACAGCCGGCATGGCTGTTTTGCGGTAGAAATGGTTAGAGTGAAGTATTTACGCCTTCGGAAGATGTCTAGTTTCTTATGGAAATATCTATATTATTTGATATTGTCAATATTATTAACAATATCTAATAATAAAACTATAAATATGTATCTATTTTTTGGTTAATTGCTGACAATTCGTCCGTAGTTTCTAGATGCGATTGTTTCTTAATCCAATATATAAAGTACAGGTCAGGCATTAAAAAACACATTAAAATAAATTCTTATACTCATGTCCACCTTAACTTGTATAGCGATGGATGCCCCAATATTATCTCGAGTTCCTTCAAACCTTTTGTAAAGGTTGCATTTGACCATAAAGTCACCAGTTACCTACAAATAAATCCCTTGCCCTTGCAATAGGGATATCTAAACTTGGATTAAGTACAAGGATGATGGGAGAAATAATGTATCAATGACTATAAAATCACGCCAATTAGTATAACATATTATGCATACACTTAAAGTGGACAAGGCTTGCCTGATTTGTGGAACGATTTCGAATCATGCCAGCAATACGGTCGCCAGAATAGCTGAGCATTAATCTGGGGGTAACAGGTGTAGACTGGACCAAATGCTCCCAAATCTGTTGTTCGAATTGCCCCGTCTGCTATTTATTGTCCGTGTGTATTTGTCAGCTCAGTTATTAAGGAATGTTCGAGGTATCTTGGTAAGGGAGAGGATGAAACAATTAGAATACAAAAGTCATTCCTCCTATTCCTGAAACAGACGTGTATTTTACTATCGTCAACGCTCACGGCGCGCATACTAACGAGGCAAGTTTAATGAAATCCTGTAAATCCACCGCGGTGGAGAATGTGAAAAACAAATTTACATTTTACACTCAAGGCCTTAATCTGCATGTAATTGTCGATATTTTTTCAGCGGGCGTGTAACGCGGAGTTCTCGCATAACCTTGACAAAGTTCACCCTCATTTCGCTTTGCTCCCTTATTTTCTTAGTTACAAGCCGAAGTTGTAACAAAAAGTAACAAAATACACCGTCCCCTCGCCCGGTATAACTTTTACACTTGCCGCAAACATTCTCTAAGCGGAGTAGCACTTATTTTTTGAACCCTTGTTTGCCAACTGTTTGCACCGTTAAACACACGATTTTAGGCAAATCGCCTCCTATATTAGATGTAGGTTAAGAACTTTTACTTCGCGCGTGATAGGTGCTGTATGTATTTTAGCTTCGATACATATTCAAATGACCTTAAAGTATTTCTATTATACAAAGCTTTATGTTTTCTATATGTCTGAGATAAAATCTTATCTGACTTGTCTGCCATCTCCTTTATTCATAAATACATTTAATATAAATACAATCGATATAACTAAAAGACGAATTTAAAAATCATTCATTCATTTCATACATTCAAGATTCGCCTTGTAATGTCAGACAATGCCATGTCCCAAGCGGCGACGCTGATGTGGGCATAAAGTAAAAATAAAATACAAACCGAATCTGGTTTAAGAGAGCTGATGCATATTTTGTAGGCTCGCCGAACCATGCAGTGTCATGAATAGTGAGCACACTTTCGCCTTGAATGGCGCCCAACTCGACGTGCCAACTCGGCTGCAACCGGTTTTAAAATTGCAGAAAACTGAAACGCGAAATTAAGCAGAAAAATTTCTTATTACATTCATAGTCAACCCTTGTGACTCGCATAGATACGCAATTAGCAGTCGTCCTCAAGTTTTAGTATCCAGTGTCTTTTCAACGTCATCAATAGCCCACTAATAATTCTGTGTTACGTTAGCAGTAATTGGATAGATAGATAACTAGCTAGATAACTAATTAATCAGATCCGTAAAGTTATAAATGCCATCACGAATTGACTATTGATTTACTATGTACGTTGTCAATTCGATATGCAGAAACTGCTGATCATTTTATGATGACATCCGCACTGCGTGACAACAATGAGAAAAATACTTGCTAAGAAAGATAAAATTTATATATTTAATATTATATATAAGTTGTGGACAAACAAATGATCGTCGATTATTGTTGGTCAATGCAGCTGCCATCAAAGAAATACGTCTCAATTACTAACAAATAAAACTTCCATATCTTTCCTGTAGCAGTTTTGGAATATTCTCCAGTGACCACGGCCGAGTCAGAAATAAAGTGGAGATATTTCCACGTCCCCCATTACGGTGGTTTTTCCCTAACCTCTGTTTCCAGGCCGTTAACGCATTAAAGTTGCTTTTGTTCGGGACGTCCACTGGGACGTCTTTACTGGAGCTGAGATAGGTCGGGATGGGTTTGAGTTCAAATCTTACACCGGCTACATTGAGGAGCCCCGAGGCAAATTGATACTGAGGAACATGCAGTCACAGTCCGTCAAACAGATGAAAGGGTACATGGGTAATCTTTTTTATTTTTAATCAAGTTATTTTTATTATGTTATTTGTATAGAAAGTTTAATAGGGATCTCAGCCAGGACCGAATTACTCCGTAGAAGAATACTATATTGAACGTATAGCTAACATAGTGCCTAGTGGCTAGTAACTTCAAGAACCGACAGATGGCGTTATATCCACCCAAGACACAAGATGGGGATTGGCTGCAGGGTCCCTGTCGTGATAGCTGCGCCCTGCGATTGCCAACACGCTTGCCAAGCGCTGCAATTATTGGCTAATTTCCCCAATTTATGGGAGGCCTTTGACCAGCTGTAGACTTCAGATGGCTGTATTGATGATATAGTTGTATGTCGCTAGCTAAACTAAACTAGTCGAAATTTTTTTTATGTTTGCAAATTGTGTTAGGCTGCAGTTATCTTTGAACGGTCCTAATAATTCCTTTAAAATAAGATAGCAGAAATCTATTTAGTGAACAACCAGAAACTTATCAGTGAGTGGAAGAATAGGTTCTCAGTACCCAAGTGCTTTTTCGCGTAATAAATCTTCAAGATGCGCTCTAAAGAGCTCATTACCGGGTTAAGCGCTGGTTCCTTTCCCCTGGGTAAACCGCACGCTTGGTTAATATCCAACTAATTTTAGTGTTTGAAGTTGTGTAATCATTTTTTGTTTCATATTGCTCATAAATAAGTAGATTTTACAATATTTATTCATCGTAACGTCTTGTAGGTTATGGAAGTCTGTTTTTTTTATGAGACTAGGTCTACAAATACAGTCCCCGTGATAGTAAGCGTCACAGCAGCTAAATACCACAAGGATATCGCGCGATATTAGCGCGTTGTCAATCTTGTGATTTGAAGATCATCATACCAGTCATTGGAAGTCCGCTGCTAGGCATAGGCCTCTCCAAGAAAGATGTTAATGCTCATAATTTCTGCGCTGAGCAAGCGTGTTGACAATCGCATCTTTCACGACGGGGATACTGCAGCCCATCCCCGCTCAGTGTATTTGAGCTGCACTACTTCGTATGGATAAAGCTGTCAGTTCTGGTTCCTTAGTCGCCTCTTACGACACCTGGTGCAGTGGGAGGTACTATTCTACACTGCCGGTACCTTACAGCACCGGAAGAAAGTAGAAGATATTATGTCACAATACAGAGTAATTTCACTGCGTCTCGTAATTTGAATATCCTCAGGTAAAATCAATTAATTCAGGGAAGCAATAGAACCGGTATTTTACGCAAACTATAAATGCGCTATTGTTTGCAGCCCTAAAGGGGTTGATACATCGAGTCACCATACCATTACAGGTAATTGATTTAGGCCTCTAGTTACCCTCGCTTATAGTAATGTTGGACTAATCGGATTCTTTTAAACGATTACAGTATTGATTACAGACAGCAAGGCCCGTAGTGGGAAAACAAGTTGATGCTGGCAAATACAAATTTAAAAAAGTACGTTAATATTGATCTAGTTCTACTGGATATCTTCAAGGTTATTTACTCTTTACTTAGACATTCAGGCAGATTTATAAAGCATCAGTACCATATGCTGTGCATTTACCATGGCGTGCTGCCATAGTAGAACTGTACCTCCCTTTTTACCAGGTGTCTAAAGAGGCAACTGATGTTCTGGAACAGACATATGGTGGTATATCATCTGAAATAGCGTGGCTTAGATGCAACAAGGCAACAGCAATTCCGTCGTCGAGCTACGCTCTGCGATTTCGCAGCGCGACAATTATGGGCAAAATTCCCCCTTTCTTGGGGGGGGGGGGCATGTTCAGCAGTAGATGTTATGCAGCTGCTGTGATAAATATAAAACCTGACGTCAGCTCGATTACTTGAAGTCCCAATTAAATTCCAAATCAGATTATTCCAAAGGATCATTGTGTTAGATAAGATAAAGAGAGTTAGTCATGTTCAGACAAAACGAATTTGTAAAGTGACTATCTAAATAAGCACAATCTGATCCGTCTCTAGAGTTTATCTTCAAGTCCAAACAAACCATACCAGTTCTTCGAAAACGCAGAAATATTCCTGAGGAGTGGTCTATATAATTCTCATTTTACACGACGGATACAATTGTGCTGTCTCAATCCAAGATTATTCCCTTTCAAATTAAAACGATACAGATCTCTTCTATAAATATTGAGTCGCAAAACTGAACTAGCCCAATGAAACTCATTCGTATGCAATTTATGTCAAAGTTTAGTTTATTCCCGTTGCATTTGAATAGACTCACTTTGTCATACATAAATGGCCTCTTATTTTAGAACAAACTTTGAAGTAAATAAATTAAGTCTTCAAAATAACTTTAGGTGGGTTGAGCATCTCGAAGCCTCCCAGTTAGGCTTGCAAATAACTCTAATGTGGGATTGGGAGGATTACTAATTGTAACTTGTCACTTGTCAAAAATGCAAATTCCTTCAACTGCCAAATTAAACTAAACTAGCCTCCTAAATTTGGAGATATGTGGGCCTTATGAACATAGTGACAGCGGCGAGTGGAAATAACACAACTTAATTACGAATTATATAAAGCAATTGAATCTATGCTATTTACAACCGTTGACAAATAAAATCAAACAAATGAAGATCTAAAAAAAACAATTATTCAACTTAATAGGGATATAGGCATTTATTGGAAACTAGACAAAGTTCCAAATATTGAAAAGTAAACTTATAAAAGGCTAAAGAAAAAGGAAAAATTTCTTTTTACAGACCTATGACCTATAGTAAAATATACTAAAGACAACAGAATGCTAGGCATTCTGTACTTTCGTTTCACTAACCTACATAATGATTCAGTAGTAAATAGCTTCAAGATTTTCTACACAATTGAAATCATAAATGTTCATAATTTTCCTAATATTTGTTTCAACAACCATCCGTAAAAGATTGTTCGGCCAATTTAGCAAATTGATTGTTAAGAGGATTCGCATTTATTTTCGTCTCTAACGAGTTCTAATCTCTAGTGAGTTCTTGGCAACAAACAATCTAAGGAAAATATTTTTCTATTCGTTTAAATAAAAAATGATCATTAATAGGAAGTACTTATTATTTCTTTGTTATCAGAAACTCTCAAATTGTATATAATATAGAACTTCATAACGTGCAGCGTGAAATTTGTTAATGCTGGAATATGTGAACCCATTACCACCAACATATGCTAACGTTCAGAACTACCGAACCAAGTGTCACCTAAGTCATTAACACGATGCCACACAAGCCAAGTTGAACCGTAATCCGGTGGCTTAAAGCACATTCTGTTGAAGCATTTATACGAAAGGATACGGCGGACGTTTTTGGTAGGGGTCACGTCTATTGTGCAATGCGCCACCGTGCATCATGGCGCATTCTTGCAATATTCGAATATGGATCCTTTTACTATGCGGTAGAATCTAAATTGCAGTAGCGTGCGTTCCGTGTAAATGGCCCTACGTTTTATCACCCCAGTTCATTTAAGATTGCACACATACGGCTCGTACCAGAGATGAATTACCTCTCATCTCTTATTGTTCGTCACACCGGTCTTCTGTTAAGCTGGAAATTAAGGTTTTTTCTGTGAAATCTAGCGATAAATTATAAATTAACAAGATTTTTTGCAGGAAATTTATGTGAATAGATTAAAAGTAGAGTCGTAAAAATACATTGAAGTTTAAGATGCGTTTGACGGTTATTTGCGTTTAGTTAGCGTATTCATTTGTTACTAATAAGGTCAAAAATTGTTTCAAGAAAATGCCAATAGTGCTTTTCACTCACTGCTTTTGGGAATACATTTTAGAGTTGCTCACAAAGCCACGCTGTCACTTTTGCATACCTTAGGTGAGAATTACAAATACCTTTGAAATTAACTTTAAACATCAAATTTGGATTCTCCGGATTATATTAAAAACTATTTTCACATAAACGCACAGATTTTATTAATTATCTATTTCAAGGTGTACTGTTAATTCCATAGAGAGACGGAAAAAAACCGCTGACTGAACCGGGAAATAAAAGTGCTATTTATCCGAAGCTTTCGCTGCTAGCGAAGCCCACCCTGGCGAAATCGGCTAATCTCAATTAAACTTTCAATTGATCCTTCGACTACATCAATGAACTGACAGGTTCTAGTTTCGATCAAGTTAAATTCTGAAACAATTTGTTTCTGAATTTATCAGGATCTTCTCACAAGGATTGAAAATTGTCATTGTCATCATTTTAGTTGAGCGAGGCGGCAACATCTGCTTATGAGCGCCCTTTGTTTCTGACTACACTGTCTCGGAGAGATATACCGCCATCTGTCAGTTCTGGTACCTTAGTCGCTTCTTTCGATGGCTGCTACAAGGGAGGTACTTCTCTGCCAGTACCTTCTTCTTAGCTAATCCAAACTGAATAAACAAGTGCTAACACCAAAAATCTTATTTTATCATCGTGTTACAAACGAGCAATTGAACACCGCCTGTTGATTCACGCTCTACGCATACATGGACCCTGTGATGTCTTGAGATTATCGCAATCAACCTGTGCATTAATAGGTACATATGATTCAGTCACGTCTAGATCCAGGCTTTGTGGTCACGTGTTGGTTGGCTAGGACAAGTGTGTTCCACCAATGTATATTATGGAACTATCTTGATACTTGACTATATAATAATGTCTAACATTCACGCGTTTGGTTACCTTGTTGTAACTGTTGTCAAGATTCATCATTATCATTGGAAGTCCACTGCTGGGCATAGGCCTCTCCAAGAAACAGAATTTTGCCCACCGCCCTAAGCAAGCGAGTTCGCAATCGAAGAGCGCAGCGTTCGTGACAAAGATGGTGCTGTCCATCCCTACCTTATGGATTTGAGTTACACTGTCTCGGATAGATTTACCACTATCTGTCAGTACCTTACTTGTAAGAACGATACCTGGTATAGGGGAGGTGCTATTCTACTCTGCTGGTACCACACGGCTTCTGCAGGTACTTCACGCTTTGACGGTTCCCAAGATTATGTTAAATGAAACGGAATGTGCCATGAGGTACCGGCAGAGTAGAATAGTACCTTCCCCTGCATCAGGTGTCGTAAGAGGCGACTAAGATACCAGAATTGACAGATGGCGGTATGTCCATCCAAAATATAGCAGCTCAAATGCACAGGGCGGATGCAAAGGGTAGGTATGGGCAGCAGCATCCTCGTCGTGATAGCTGCGCTATGCGATTGCCCACTTGCTTGCCCAGTGCGGCAATTATGGGCAACATTCCTCTTTTCTTGGCGAGGCCTATGTCCAGCAGTGGACTTTCAATAGCTGATAATGGATCGACTGAAAAATCAGTTTAAATTGTAGCTTTACCATTTATTATTAAATTTATCTTAACATTATAGCAAAGCCGTTTTTAAGCCGAAAATAGAAATCGTGTTAGAATCCAGTAGTAACATTGTGAACTGTTCTGAAAGTAGTGATCGGATACAATGCTGGAACACAAAAAGCACCTAGGTTGGCTAAGCGCCTTCACGGCTCTTTTCATTTATTTTCACCGGTCAATATTTTCCTTTTAATCCGCACTGTGAGATCCGTTTGAGTCACCGAACTTTGGGGATAAACTCACAATGCATTTTTACCTTTTGGACAGTCTGTGACGCAAGGAAATCCGTATTTTTTTCTCTTGACTGAATTTTGCTGTCATTTGTTTCCGTGTGTTTTTTTGGTTTTGGATACCTGCAAAGTCCGTTACGCCGTACTTGATGCTAATAAACTTATAGTTGTATGTAAATTGATAACTGATTTTCTACTTTATTTTTTAATTTATCTTGAGTGCCAAGAATCGTTGGTTCGATCCCCATCCAGGACAAATATTTATATGATGATATTTGTGTTTGTTCTGTGTCTGTCTGTTAAATATGTGTATTTAAGTAATATATTTGTGATGCACCTGTTGTATGACAGTAACACAAGTGTTTTAAGCGTCTTATTTCGGAGTTAAGTCAATATATGAGATGTTGTGTAAATAAATTTTTATTTATTTATGCCGAATATATTTGGGAACACTGACTATTTATATGAAGTCATATCACTACATTAATCTACATCTTCATTCTCTACACTAATATTATGAACAGGAAATGATGTATGTTTGACAGGAATATATTTAAAAACTACTGAACGGGTTTAGATGATTCTTTCATCATTAGAATGTCACATTATTCCTGAGTAATATCACTAGTACGTTGCCAATCTTGTAACTTAAAGATATTATGTCTCATTACCCAATAAATTCACTTCCTATCTTACACTTCAAACCGGAACACAGCGAATGCTGTTTGGCGGTAGAAGGTGAGAGTGAGGTAATATTGTCAAATTTTGAAAAATCGCCATATGGTTTTCTCAAATTTTAATTTTTATTGTGGGCAGATTTAATCTCTAAAACCAGAGAGCTTCTTCGGAAGCCAGCAAATATAAAAATGAAAGCCCTTCTGCTTACATCTGAGTAAGCCTGCTTTAACAGTCATGTGCACGTATGGACAAAAAGATAAAACATCTATATATATAAAACACCTCGTCATCCTCCATCATCTACCATCTTTTTTAAATATTCAATCTCAGACAGACGTAATTATTTCAACGCATCTCCTCAGATTAGATAGTTATCCAAGCCGAAGCAATACACGAAGATCGCAATCACTCCCAAACTACCCACCTTAGACGTACTTATCTACAACAAGTTGAACTCACAAACCGACTTCGTCGAAACTCAACCTCCTGAAGGGATACTGGAATACATTACAATTAGAATACATCGAGGAAAACTTGATAGGAACATTTGGAGGAGCTAAGTTTCCGCGTGTAGTTCCAAAACAGTTCATGCTGATGCCTCGTTCATTAAGATTCATAGATCTGGTGTTATTTTAGCGTATTTAGTATGATTGAATATTTAAGCGAAATTAGATGATACGTACATTGTTTTACAATAATAAATTCCCACATAATCTCATGCATTGACCTGACTTCGTGGTTAGTCACTTATGGTTCGCGTGTTATGGATGCCAGATAACAGAAGAATTGCAAATATACTACTTAAATACAGATATTTAACACCTAGACAAAGAACAAACACAAATATCATCATAAAAATATTTGGTATGGGTGGGCATCGAACCCACGACCTTTGGCGTACAAGATAGGTTATTTGCGCCATCGGGCCCGTCAATTAATTACAGTACGTACTTTACTTCTTGTATTAACGGCGAGAATTACGGTAAACATCAAAAAAACACTCGAACAAATTGACGGAGAAATTTACGTATATTTCTGTTCCCCGAATCGAAAGCACTTGATTTGCGATCTAGATGAGGACGAATTAAACACAAACTCTGAACCTCCCCCCTCCCAGGCACCCCCTAAAATGACGGTCACGTTCAAACGTATGAGACTGGAGTGGGGGACAGATTGTCCAATTATCCTTCAACCTGCCAGATGAAACCAGATGAACCTTTTTATATTCTAGAGCGGTTTCTTAAAAATCGTGTGATTCAAATATCTTACGTACAGTTTTTGTTTTTGTTATATAATTTTTTTATTATTTCTCTTATGTTTTCTGAACTTTAGAGTTCAGTGAACAGAATATAGCATCCTTGCCGTTATAGTCATCATTATCATTTCAGCCATAGAAAACCCACTGTTGGACATAGGCCTTTCCAAGAAATTGGGAATTTTGCCCATAATTACCGCGCTTGGCAAGCGTGTTGGCAATCGCAGAGTATAGCTTTAGTAACGGGGATGCTGCTGCCCATCCCCACCCTGTGCATTTAAGCTACACCGCATCGGATGGATATACTGCCATTTGCCGGTTCTAGTACCTTAGTCGCCTTTTACGATACCTAGAACAAAGGCAGGTACTATTCTACTCCACCGGTACCTCACAGCTAGTTAGTAGAAAAGCTTTGAAGCCATTTGAAGTAAAACAGTATACAAACAAGTTATAATTTCTAATATAATTTAAAACAGATCGTGGATTTTAAATGTGGGCGCAGGCGCACATACCATACGTGTGCATCCGGTCGATCTTTGTTGCTTCGTTTATAATTGTAAATTCCTTTTTCAAATCGGACGCTTGAGTAGTAAAGAAGAGAATAAACTTTGTTTTATATTGTTAATGGGTATACGATTTTGTTTTTAAATCCAACATTTCTACTTCGCTTCCTCATCATCATTATCATCATCAACCGTGAAACGTTCACTGCTTGGCGCAGGCCTCCCCAAGAAAGAGGGAAATTAATTAAGCTCATAATTGCTGCACTAGGCAACCGCAATTGTGCGTTGTGGCAATAGCAGAGCGGAACTCCTCTACGGGAACGCTGCCGCCCATCGCTACCCAGTAGCATTTGAGCTACATTGAGTTTTGAGTGGATATACTACTCTGCCGATACCATACGACCATCATACAAAGTATATAAAAGGTATATGTTCTCAAAAGCAAATGTAAGATTCCAATGGCGAAATCACAGTTTGTGCAAATCAAATATCTCCTAGACGTCTATCCTCATTCTTTCTCCCAGTTTGTTAGAAGGAGACGACGGATAAATGAGGCGTCCCCGACGCGTTAATGAAGTTGCCGCTAAGTCTGCAGAAAGAGATTTAGTCGAAAGCTTGTTTGGAAACAGGAAACCTCATTAGGATTTATACTGTAAGAAGGGTATGGTTATGCTCACAATTTTATATCTGTTCCATGTTTTGAGTGCGAATCACAACAATTAGAATGTATAGACAAAATTTTTATTATAAACCGGGGTTGGTATCTTGTTGATTCAGGTAGCGTAGATTTAAGTTCTCTTGTACCTGTAAAGGCCACTCCACATTCTCGCGAGAACGCCAGAAATATGTGAGAAACGTGAATGTGGAAGCGGTTGGCATATTTTTTTCAAGTTCTTGCGAGAGACAAAGGAGCGCGAGAACATGAGAACAGGCGAGAAGGTAATTTGACTCTACACTCGCAGTAAAGAGCGAGTCGCCGATTTAAATGGTTGTGTTAAGTACCGATGAATTTTTCTTTCTCTTTACCACTTCTTTTAAATCATTTTTTTCTCTTTAATATACGCATAATTATAATATGCGAAAGCGTATAACAATAAACTTGCCGCAGCAGTCCATCTTTATCGAGCGTGTGAACTGCAGTAAGAACTTTGTGAGTGAGTAGCTAAAAGAAGTTCTCACTGATTCTCATGCGAATATCTCGCGAGAATATGGAGAAGCAGAAAAAGCCTATGTTTGCCAAACCGTTCTGTATAGAACATATATTGCGATACGGAATCATTTCGTTATTAGCTCTTACTTATATAACTCTGCCAATAAACCTCAAAATATTTACTCTTTACCATTTCATAAATGCAAAGTTAAATAATGTTCAAACTGAAGACATAAAGTCATATGTATTTGTCGGTTGTATATATATATATAATTAAATATGATGGAAGACGCAGGCAGCTCTTCCACAGTTTAATAATATTAGCACAGCAGCCGACGATCCCTCTTACATGTTTGTATTTTACATTCTTATGTCTGGATTATAGACTTAATATTATTATTATCTAAATTTATTTTTCACTTTGTGCAAACAAATATCTGATCACTAACACAATACAAAAATATTACCCAAATCGGTGCAGTCTTTTAACGAATTAATCCTTAATTATTTTATAAGTAAAATGGTACTATTTAAATTTATAAACGATATTAGAATCAATGAAAGTACGCTTTTGGTTGAGATCGTAAATTTCAAACAATGATACAAAACAAGTGAGGAAATCTTATTAGTCCCAAAAACACGTATTGCAAATCAATACAGACAATCAATAAAAAATTAACAATAACATAATCCTGATATTAAGGTCCGCTGGTCATAAAATAATAGAAAAGCACTACTCCTTGTGCCCGATGTCAGAGGCGACTGAGGTACCGGAATCGACAGATGGCGATATAACAACTCGAAAGAACGTAGCTAAGTGCTACAGGGAGGGGTTGGGCAGCGGCACTCCTATTACAAACTCTGCGCTAAAAATTTGGGCAAATCCCCCTTTTTTGAAAAACAAACAATTAATTAGAAACAAAAAGTTGTCTGGTCCACTTTTTGTCACATAAATAATATAAGTAGAACGTCAATCGCAGGGCGTTACTTTCACAACGGGAATGTGATTGCCCGCCCCCTCCTTGTGCATTTGAGTTACGCTGTTTCGCCATCTATCGGTGCTGGTACCTCAATTGCCTCTTGCAACACCTGGTACTGGGGGAGATACTATTCTACTCTGCCAGTACCCCACGGCTATAAAATATAGACTTGTAAATGCGTTTCTGTCTAAAAACTGTTTTATCAAAGTTATTGTTGAATTACACTTTTGTATATGTGTAGAACAACTTACCAAAGATTTTCCAAACTCTGATGAACGATTTAAAAACGAATGGAAAATGAACATAACGAAACATATATTTTTTATTGTTTTATTTTTATAATTTCCCGCCACATTGAAACATTGTTTTTGAAATGCAGTCAACTCGTTAAACTGAAGACTTATGACTGAAACATTCTTGACCTGAATTTCCTGTGATAATAACTAAATTTGTTACACATAATTAATGCTGCAATTAAGTACAGCACATAGAAATACAGGCAATTCCGTCCACCTGCGGTGTCTCACCATCATCTATTCTCATTAAGAAAAAACCTCTTTAACTTAAGGGTCAGTGCACGAAGTTCATCGACGATATTAAAGAAATTTTATATACAATAAAACATACATATATATATATATATGTTTTTCTTTTTCCACATCAAATACACGTGGCGGACTTAATGCCTAGTAGTAATATAAAATATAGAAGGTGAGGGACACAGATAAATTACAAATATAAATCGGAAATACAAAATTATTAACATAGGTTATTTAAATCTATTATATTATAAATATTTGTTTTTATAAAATGCACACAACTTCTTATACTTGTTTCTAAGATGTATAGCTCAAAGCTATTGTGTTACTAATATCACACAATAGAGGAATCACACACATAACAGCCAAACACAGATCAATTACAAATGTTTGTACTGAGTAAGTTATCTATCTCAGGATCGCAATTGGCCCCATCAAGTTGAAATGATCCGATATCAAGCTCAGAGCAGTCTTCTGTCTGATAAATTGTATTCTCGGACACAAGTAGTCAACGCTACTCAACACAAGAGTGCAGCTGAAGGCAACCACTTGTATGTAGAGTTAATATCTATCTAATAAAAAGAATAGTTAGTCTGTCTGGCCAGTTATCGTTCACCCTTCCATCTAACTAGGATCTTTATCAAACAATTGCTAACAGATCCCATAGGTACACTATTCTTTGATTGTCAGGACACATGGGAGTTGGATCGGAGTCGAACATTTTTCTTTGTTTTCACACGACTATAGCCGACTTCTCTCACCCGTGTGAGACGAGCCTTAGCTCATTTGATATGTAAAGAACTTAATAAACCTTTCAAGGTGAAATTTAATGTCATTTGTGTAGCAACATATATCCATTTGCCGGTTATTTATTAAATCTAGCTAGGCCCTCGATCCAGCGCCTCTTGGTATCTATTTTTCTAGTACATTGGTACTTTACAAATTATAGCACTGTAACAGAATTTACTGGTTTATTGATTCATACAGTGATAATCAGATGCTTGCATTAAAAGTTTCGATAATAAGAAAAAAAGTAATGATAACTCGATAAAGTTTTATGTGCCGACAGAGAATTTACTCTTGGACCTACGAGGGTCGCACAACGCTCCAGTGTTGAGAGCGCCAACGATCTCGAGCTAAGAGCCAATGGACAGCCCTTACGTGTAATTAAGCTTTTCAACTTTGAAACCTCTCAATCTGGACTCATAAATGTTAAATACAGATAGGCCGGAACGCGCAGAATCTATATTGTAGTAATAACCTGAAATTCCCTTAATCCTTAATCTATTTAAATTAAGAATACTCATTTTAATCTTATAATTATTTTATAGTGGTTTTTAATTTGAGCCAAACTTTGCCTAGCTTTGTACAGGTTGATAATACAAATATTTAATATCAGACCAGGTCGATAAGCAAGTGTGATAGTAAGCGCCACTGCAGCTTGTGGACGCACAAGTCTGCTAGTCGCTATCGTAATACTATGTCACATTACCCAGTGAATTCACTGCCCCCCTCACTCTTCAAACCGGAACATAGCAATGCAAACACTGCAATCTGGTGGTGGAAATAGGTGAGTGTGAGGTACCGATGCACACGACCTTTTGACTACCTCATGTATGCAAAAAGAGTCATTTTAGTTAGCATCTTGGTTGCAGCGAAAGCATTATATAATACGACCGAGTTTAAATACCTTTCTGTCACCGGTAAGAAGATGTCCGATATTTTGTTACAGTCTCTTAAATGCGGCTGGTTGTCAATTACGCAATATAAAAGCCTCTGTTGGTTTACATTTTGAACAATATCGCCTGTCCGACATATTGAATAAAAGCGAAGAAACAATGGCGCATTGACAAAAAAAATAAGCTTTTGAAACAATTATAATTGAAATATTTATTAAAAAATAAATGGAAGTAAACAAACCAGAAAAAATAAATGCCACGGTCGGAATAACCAATTATTTGAACACAAAAGACAAGCAAAGCAAACACTGTTCGAATTTGTTTATATTTTAGTTCCAATTTACTCGTAAATCTTGTGCAATGAAATTGTATTTATACGCCTATTGGACAGTTTTCATACCGGAATACAATTCGTGGACGAAGATACGCTGAGTAAAATCCTTTTCAAAGAGCGAGTTCGTTTCAAATCCTGCCGGAATATGCTGGTTCGCGTTAATGCACTCTATTGTTGTCGAACTAAAGTCGAAATTAAAATATTTGTGGGAAAAGCCCGAATTGTTCTTGCCGTCGATAGCAAGCAACGGGAACTATCAGAGAATTCGCAATGGAATCCTTACTGCGGTCCTTTTGCTTGTTTTCCGATTGACGATTGGTCCTTAATGGACGTATTGTCCAGCAGAATTCGGTGTAGTATTTATTTTCCCCAAATTTCGACTGCTTTGTGTAACGGAAAATCTACGTCTATTACTATCTATTGGTTACTTCTCCAACGGTGACATATAACAATCAACTTTCATATAATCCAATATAATCTTTAATGCCCAATGATCAAGTAACCAAGCTCTAACTATTTGAGCACAATAATTCAACCAAAACGAATCCAAAAATCAGTTATAAGAGTATAAATGCTAATTTTGATACAATTTTCAAGACCACAATTACTGTCCCAAGTATATTTCTCCCAAGCCTATGAAGTTTATAGCGAGAGAAACTTGAAACTAATATTAGGTAGATTTTATTTAATCATCATAATATCAGCTATTGGAAGTCCACTGCTGGACATAGGCCTCCCCAAGAAAGGGGGAATTTTGGCCGAAATTGGCGCGCTGGGCAAACGTGTTGGCAATCGCAGAGCGTAGCTGCTGCTGCCCATTCCCGCCCCATACATTTGAGCTACACTATTTCAGGTGGCTATACCGCCATCTATCGGTCCTGGTACCTTAGTCGCCTCTTACGACACATGGTAAAGAAGTAGGTGCTATTCTACCCTGTCGGTACATAGAGATACTAGTCCTAACCTACAGTAAAGCCAGGAAACTGCGTATCGTGAACGGCATCTCTAGAATATCCGACATATTTCAGTGCCTGGAGTCGTTAGTCAAAGTAAGCCAGTAAGCTATGTAGAGTGCAATGTGCGGAGTCTCTTTGTGCGATCGAAACAGGAATGTTCACATGTTTGACAAGCTCCGTAAAGGCACTAAAGTTACCAACATAGCTCGGATCAGCATATTACACAGTTTGCAGTAGACATTGCAGTGCATGCCAGAACTTTCACATGCTAAGTAGAAAGACGATCTGTCTAGAACAGCACGATTGCGAAGAATGCAAGCCACTTACGACCAGTCCTGATGGAACAGCGTAAAATCTATTGCTGCTAAATTTGATGACGATTAATGATTTTAATCCAGGTGTTACACAGATTAGAACAGTTCCCGCCCCTGTACCAGGTGTCGTGAGAGGCGACAAAGGTTGTCAAATATATATATATATATATATACAGATTTACATATATCTAACTATCTAAAACAGTGCATCATCCCAGTTGCAATAGCTGCGCTCGGCGATTCCCAGCACGCTTTCCTTTCTTGGGGACTCCTATGTCCAACAGTGGACTTGCCCTTTTGCTACTTCATCTTGTTATTCCACTGGTTTATATCTGCAACTTTGTTCTCGATATGGTATATTAATCCAACTAATAAGAAATAAAAACAGACAACGGGACAGACGTTCACAATGAATGTCATAAATATATGAGTCCGTAGGGCTATTTCTCATAATTACCTTTCGCTTGATACTCCGCATTTGATATTCATTAAAAACAATCTATGCAGTCGGTACTCATTAGAGACCAGCCGTGCATGGAGTTGTGACTCGACCTTCATTTCTTCAGTCCCATCATGTTGTGAGTATCCAATGCCTTTTTAAAAATTTTGTATTGTTCATAAACAGAAAGGTCACAAATATAGTTTCGGGTCTAACCCTGGGCACTCTGGTGTAATATATTCTAAGCTAGCAATGACCCGGCAATGTTTGCTTATGATTCCATGAGCATTCATATACTTCGGATACAGTTTTCAATCACCGGACGCTAGCTCCAATTACGCTTAAATTCTAAATAGCTTTTAGCGAAATTAAACATAAAATATGAAATTAATGTTATCATTTATAATTACAGCCCGGGTATACGGGCCATCACCAACAATCAACAGTCTCTTTATATCTATTATCTATGTAATTTGACTGCGCACTTTCCACAACGTGACCAACGGCGATCAAGGGCGCCCCTAAGATACGAGCTCGGCTTGAGTGGCCGTCGCTTGGGAGGTCTCTAAGAGGGTGGATTGCACCCAGTCGCACTAGTGTGGCCGGTATGTGCTGTGTGGGATACAGCGCACTCTCCCGCGAGTGCGCTGTACTGTTCTCCGCCTAACTGGTGATTGTATGAGGATTTAGCGGCATTAGAGTGATATAAGCCGTGGTGGCATCCGGAAAGGGGGCGGTATTGTAAGTCGTCACCACCCGTGGCATATCGTGGTCACTCAATTTTACTCAAAAAAATCCACCAGATAAATATACTTGATATACAGGAGTAATAAAATGAATTTGAGGAAACAAATAAAGTGTATGTGTATTTGTTAGTGTATCAAATTTATGCAACCCTTACAGACATTATAACCAACTATATAATTCAAAAGGAGCGTTGACAGCATCAAATTTTGTTAGATTCATAGATCTGACAGGTCCCTTGTGATAACTGAAAGACCTCACAATTTTGTCATTTCAGAAAAGAGATATACGTGTTTCACCTGTTGTATTTCTGCGCCGCTAACATAATTCCGAAGTAATCACCATTCTGCTGGTTTTTGATTACTAGTATAATAACTGCAAGGATCCGCGGCCGGGCCCTTTGGCGTAGAAGGTAGCAATCCTGTCTTATACGCCAAAGGTCGTGGATTCGATCCCCACCCAAGACAAATATATATACGATGATTTTTATATTTGTTCTGTGTCTGGATATTATATATATGTATTTATATAGTATTTTTGTGCCTTCTCTGATGTCTATAAGACAACTTAACATGCAATTAGGTCAAAGTTTGGGATGTTGTGGGAGTATATATATGATTATTTATTGTTATACTCCTTTCATTGCCTGTTTCGTACAGCTGGAGGGTACAATCAACACCACATCAAATATATCAGTTTCTAATCACGCGACTGGGTGTAACAGAAGCGCCGTCGGTGCAGATCTAATAAAGGCCCGCAAATATTGTTGTGCCTTATCTTTGCGCGCAGATTTCCAATTTTCCGTTTACAGGCGGCCGTTATTGTTTTAATATATTAATGGATTTCTTTGATGGCACATTGTTATTGCTTTGGGTATTAAGGTTTTAAATCAGTGTAACTTTCAAACGAGTTCGTCATCATTCGCCATTGAAAACCTACTGCTGGACATAAGCCTTGAATATTTATTAAACAAGCAGACAGTTCGTGTGATAGTAAGCACCACCATCGCGTTGCCGAACTTGTAACTTGAGGATATTTTGTCACATTACCCAGTAATCTCACTACCTCTTTCACCCTTTAGACCGGAACACAGCAATACAAACACTGCTATTTGGCGGTAGAAATAGGTGAGAGTGGGAGGAGAGGACCTTTTGTATGAGGTATACCTCATTTAAAACTTCTTATCTTGTCTTGGCCAGGACTCCAAGTCGGACCATTTTACATAACTAAGGAAAATACTACGAAATCAGTCGCGCCTTGTACACGTTTTTGTATTAGAAAGAAAATCGACGGTAATCGACCAACATTTTCTCATTCGGTCGACGACTTCCATTTATTTCAACGATGCAATCGTTCGGTTCGTATACACAATTCCCGTGCTAATTGCTACAAACTACACAACTCTGATCGATTCTTTGATGGACCAGACTATTAAATGACTTCACTGATCGGTCACCCAGAACAGGCGGTGTGGTCGGTAAGTGAAAAACTACGTGACCAATTTAATATTCGGAAACTTCGGAAATAGGTGAAACACATACATTTTTAAATAAATAAATATTCTAGGATATAAGCAAGTTTTCGGTCACATTGATTCATCATTCCAGCTATGGAAAGTCTACTGTTAGACATAGGCCTCTCTAGGAAAGGAGGCTTATTGCCCGTAATTGCCGCGCTGGGGAAGCGTATTAGCAATCGCAGAGTGTAGCTTTCACGACGAGAATGCTGCTGCCCATCCCAGGTATGTGCATTTGAGATGCACTGTTTTGAATGGATTTTACTGTTGGTTCTGGTACCTTAGCCGCCTTTTACGACACCTGGTGCAGTGGGAGGTACTTATCTACTCGGCTGGTACCACACGGAATACTCAGCCGGTATCTCTCAACATATTGCTTGCGCTTCCCATCTACGATCACTGGTTGAGAGAAGACCACACCAGACTTCCTAAAGAACATCAATAATGTGATTCAACTGCTCAGTCAACCCTTACGGCAAAAAATATTTTTACTTATCAACCCTATGTTGCCCATTCCTTTTCCTCATCAACCCCAACATACCAGACATTGTGTGAGGGTTGTTTTGTTGTTACCCTTCTAAACAGTTATCTGTTTTAAACAACTGTATTTACAACTTTCGAAAGTTGTTATTTTCAACAGTCGCAATCGGTCGCAAGGCGTTCATTGCTAGAGATAGGTGTCTCAAAGAGGTTGTAATTTTAGTGAAATTTTCTTCGTTATTAGCTAGCTAGAGGTTTGCAATGGTAGGCATACCGTTCTATGTTGCAATAGAAATAAACTGTTTCGGATGGGTATACTGCCATCTATAGATTCATCACTGGTACCTCTGAGACAAATATCAAAAATGAACAGTCTTTTCACCCGAGGAAGATTTCGACCTACAATAATATTCATTTTAAATTTTAAACCGATTAAAACAACAAACGATTTAGTATATTATTTTTTCACCGTTTTAGAACTTGGCGATTACCAGACCTTCTTTTTCTCATGAAATAAAACGACTGCGTTAGTCTGAGTGGAGAATTTGTATTCTCGAGCGGTCAACTAGATTCGTTATCCCGCTCAGCTCGACGGGGGGATTGTTTTCTTCTTTTTTCGACCTCCACACATTGTCAGGCAAGACTTAATGAATTTCTAAACCGTGTTAATATTGAGAATGGAAACATAAATAGACATAGCTCGGTGGATTAGCAAGTTGAAGTGGCAGGGCACTTAGCACGCAAAACCGTTGAACGATAGAGTCGAAAGGTTCTGGAATGTAGACCACGTAGGTGGACAGAGGATCTGATTAAAACCGCAGGATCTTGCTATACGCTGACCGCATATATTTTATATATATTGGAAATCACTTGGAAAGCCTATGTCCAGCATTGGACGTCTTGCGGCTGATGTGATCATGATGATGATGTTAAAACAATTTAGTCAATCAATATTTATGAGATTCCAGCGGGTTCTAATGATATCTCATTCTTATTTCATCCGAATTAGATATGACTCTGTGAATTGTATCAGCCATTAAAAGTTGCGCAGTACAGCCTAGATTAAAAGCACTCTAGCGCGAAGTTAGCTGCAGGCTGCGCCAGTCTCTTCGGCGTTATTACAATTTCTGTTTGATCAAACCTTAAACGGGCTTTGAAAAGTTCCATAGGTTTCCCCGCTTTCATTAAAATTGCCACTGAAAGTTATGAAGCTGCAGTCGGCCATTATGACCTTTACTAACTGATACTAGAAACTAGTCCGTTAATTTTATTAAAACTTATTTCAAATAGTTTTGCATCTATGGAACAGCAATAAGGTTACACTATTATACCAATTTTTCTGGAGTATTGCGTCACGTGCCATGAGGTACCGGCGGAGTAAAGTAGTACCTCCCTTTTGTATCAACTGTACCAGAACCGACAGATGGCGGTATATCCATCCGAACTAGTGTAGCTTAAATGCATAGGGTGGTGATGGGCAGCAGCATTCCAGTCGCGAAAGCTGCGCTCAGCGGTTGCCAACGCGTTTGCCCTACGCTGGGCATAATTATAGGCAAAATTACCCCTTTCTTGGAGAGGATTATGTCCAGCTGTAGACTTCCAATGGCTGTAATGATGATTGCGTCATCCACTATCATCCATCAGATCAATTCTTGGAAAAACAAGTCTTTCGTTATTTAGCAATTCAAAGGCCGTGCGGTGTTAAAAAGGAAGAGTGAACATTCCACCACGGTAACAGATGTGCCAGGGCTACCTTTCTAGAACCTTTTGAACCCAACATTGAAGTACGTATGTTTGTCCGGGCCGTTGTAAATGTTTGCTGGCGGCGATTAGGATGCTTAGAATACTGCCCTTCTTTCACTTTAGAGATGGATACACAGGTTACGTAAGAACTGAGGCAGACCTTACACAAAGGTCGTCTGTATTGGTACCTCAATCTCAAGTTTTTCTACCGCTAAGTAGGAGTATTCGCATTGCTGAGTACCGGTTTGAAGAACGGAAGTGGCTATGAAATTTCTGGCTAATGTGGCATAATATCTTCAAGTCACAAGCTCATATGCTAGTCATATGCTAGTGAAATCCTTCTAATGTTACGACATCACATCAACATGTTACGATATAACATGTTCTCATCATACTATCAAAAATATTGCACAGAGTGAAGTGACATTTTCAGGATAGATGTGTGTTTAATAAAATATTCAAAACTAACAAACCTTAGCCGTGGAGTGCCGGCAGAGTAGAATAGTACCTCGCCCTTGACCAGGACCAGCGGTATATGCATCCGAAAAATTATATCTCAAATGCATAGGGAATACAGCAACATCTTCGTCACGAAAACTGAGCTCTATGATTGCCAACACGCTTGCCCAGCGCAGTAATTATGGGCAAAATTCCTACTTTCTTCGGAGGCCTATGTCCAGTAGTGGACTCCCAATGGCTAACATGATGATCGTGATGACATTTGGAACTTTAGTGGAATATAGCTCGCTTCTTCGGATAGGTTGCGTGATGCACTTATCTTAATATTTTGGTTAGATAAAGACATTAAAAGTGATACCGATAAACTAGATGTAGGTAAATTACAAAGCTTAATATTGTCACTTCTGTTATCCCTTTTAAAGTGGTAGGCTTTGTGGCTCGTCCAGCCGACTTATTCTTTGCCTCGTACAACTTCCATGAATCTTGCGATTACTCAAAGCGCTCTCATAAGTCCAATATTGAAGTTCCAAGTGTACATTCTTACTTGATGAAGTTTTTCATCAAGCTGCTTCTAAGTCTATTTATATTTGTTCAAATATTTCTTGCGACTGTGATTTATCGCGGCGAGATTAATTTATAAGCGGTTGAGAAAGTTGCCTTCAATAACGTTTTATAAAGTCTGTTAACTCCCATTATTTCTCTGTATGAAACTTTGTTACGTTTAAACTTTTCAAATGGAATAGGATTTAGATTTTCATAGATATTAAAATTACTTTTGAAAAATTATTCTCTTGCGAAAATCATATAATTTACTATTTTTATATATTTTCCTGTGTTCTGAAAACACTTATCTAAAAATTAAATGCTGTATATTGCACCGAGTGTTAGTGAATAAATTGTTTTCTTCCCTCTCGTCCAACACGAGCCAGACCGCCCAGCGACCGCTGGAACGAACAATATTGCAAACGAATTCACCCCCGTCTGAACGTTTAAATATCTGTTTCCTTAAAAATGTACACTTGAAAATGGTATCAAATTTTATGCTTTTTCGATATAAAGTGTTGAGATATATTTATTACTTATATGTTACATAACAATACAAGTAATTTGTTAGTAAATTAACGACCATCCTCGCAAACTTTGGCCTTTATAATATCAGTGGGATAAAACGCTGAATCATCCAAAGCCAACTAAATTCTGATATATTCAAATTCTCGCCAAACGACGCGCAGCTTAACAAATGTTTGCGCTCAAATTTATGCAGTTTAGAAAATCCTACATACCAAAAGTATGCCCTAGTTTCGGAGCTGGCAATCAGCGTCGCTGACTGACTTTCAGTCAATATATAATCCAAACCTACTATGTAATACTTTACTTTCTACCTAGCCATTAAAAGGCCATTGATGGACAAGGGACTCCCTGAGAAAGAGAGAATTTTGCCCATAATTGCCGCGCTGGGCAAACGTGTTGGCAGTCGCAGAGCGCAGCTTTCGCGGCGTAGATGCTGCTGCCCATCCCCGCCCGGTGCATTGAGCTGCTTTGCTTCGATTGGACATCCTGGTTCAGACAGCGATACTATTCTTCTCTGTGTGCAATTATGTTTTATATTAGAAAAAAAATGTTTGATTACTTTTTTTACGATTTTACTCAAAATCTACTCGAATTTGAAAATTTTTTTCACCATTAGAAAGATAAATTTCAAAACAGCAATCTCAGCAAACTACGCGTGTAGTTTGAGTTCAGGAAACTAAGAGTAAGAAAATTTTCGCCAACATTTCACATGCAAATGTATCTCACAGTATGTTTTCACGGCTTATAAGTTTAACCGATATCGATAGAATTGATACGCAGCTTACACCGAGGGGAGGAAACCTTTGATGTCGGGAAAGCAATAGCAAATATATAAAGACCGGAAATTAATTTGGGAAGATCTTCCCGAATTAATAATTAAATAAAAGCGGGATACTGCAATGTATACAGTAAGTCGAGTAAGGGTCTTCCTTTCTATTTATACCACTGGAGTAATCTGCAGTGCTATAAATATATAGATGGTAGATAGAAAGAGATCGCTATGGATAATGGATCTTGGTCTGCGATCGAACTGTCATTATTAAAACAGTCCGCGTGATAGTAAGCGTCACCGCAGCATAAAGACACACGTGATTGTTGCCAACCTTGTGACATGAAGATATTATGTCACATTACCCTGTAATTTCAGTTCCTCTCACATACTTCATACAGGAACACAGCAATGCGAATACCGCAATTTGGCGGTAGAAATAGGTAAGAGTGAGGTACCAATGCAGACGACATTTCTATGAGGACATTTTTTGATTGTTAGTGATGACTGAGTATATACTTCTGTATTTGTAATAGAGTTTCATTGCTTAGATGTTTGTTTAAGCGCGCTCAACTTAAGAACCGCTGGTCTAAATTGAAAAAAATGTTCAGTGTTAGTTTATTTATCAAAGTGGGATATCTAGACAGGATAGGATTTTCCTTCTCGTTACTTCAGAGACAGTTTACTGAGTTGTGGTATGCCGAGTGCGTTAATATATTCTGGATATTGTGCGTGTTTGATTAAAAATATTAATTGGTTGGGTACGTGCAATACAGCCCGAGTCGAAACTGGCCTAGATAAAGATGGCGTGTAAATTGCTTAGATTTGACGTCACGTTTTTTTATTTGACGTCAGGTTTTTCTAATGCTAGCTGACTCTAATGTCAATTCCAGCGGAACCGGATGTCGGATTGAAGGACCGACGTTTGGGTGGACTTTGAAGGGGATGGCTTGCCTATGTGGGTTATATCATGCACTCACCGGCGAGTGCGGTGTACTGCTCTTGCCTACCTGCCGTCTTTACCAGGGTGTTCTGATCCGTTTTTATCTTTCTACATACTTTGATAGGACTGCTCGTACTCGCCTCTGTTATATATTTTGACGGATCCAATAGCGCAGATAGTGATCCTACCTTGAACGCCATTCGATTCCCACTCAAGAATAATGTTTATTTGAAGATATTTGTGTTTTTTCTATGTCTGGGTTGCATATATATATATATATATATATACGTTTGGCGTCCGTAACACAAGTACTTTAAGCGACTTGCCTTAGAGTCAGGTATATATGTTATTTTGTGAATATCTATTTACTTGTTACTTATATACGTTGACCTGACACCAAGATAAGCAGTATTTTGGATATTTAACAACGGAAGAATTTCAAATATAAAACTTGAAAACATTTAACGCCTAGGTATAGAACAAACACAATCTGTTCAGCAAAGTATGTTCATCGGAATCGGAACGCGTGTTCATTTGGTCCACCATTTATAGCTGATTCTAGGAAGCTTCTATAAAGCTTAAACATTGAATGAGACAGCGTTTAGACTGTAACTCTTTCACAAACGTCCCAAAGTCATATAAATGTTAAAATAACTGTCAGCAATACTCGCCGTTATAACAAAGTCAAATATTTCAATTGTGATATTCCGCAAGCGTCGAAAGGTGCGAAGCTGGCAAGCACCAGGCGTCCGTCACGCCGACCGCAGACACGCGCCGGCCGAGTTATAATGGATACCGGCCCGCCATGTTGGTTTCGTGGAATTTTAATCAGTTGCATGTGTGGTTTGTATTATTATGTATCCGCCACTACTGCAACGTATGCAGTAAGTCGCGTGAGGGTCCTTTCTTTATTTATATTCATAGGGATCTCTACCACTGAAGTAATCTTCAGTGGTAGAGATCCCTATGGATCATTATCCATCTCTTCTTGGTCTGCGCTTGAACAGTAACCACTAAAATAGTCCGCGTGATAGTAAGCGTCACTGATGCACAAAGACGTTTGTAATATCATAAGGATATTACGTGCGCGTTGCCAACCTTGTGACATGAAGATTTTATGTCACATTACCCAGTAGTTTCAGTGTCTCTCTCACACTTCAAACCGGAGCACGTCAATGCGAATACCGCTATTTGGCGGTAGAAATAAGTGTGTTACCAATGTAGACGACCTTTATATGAGGGGTTGTTTTGATTGTGAGTGATGTCTGAATACGACTCTTCTGTATTTGTAATCTATACTGATTTTATAAAGCCGAAGAGTTTGTCTGTTTGAACGCGCTAATCTCAGGTTTCGTTGATCTTATTTGAAAAATTCTTTTAGTTTTTGATAGTTCCTTTATCGAAAAAGGCTACTATATGCCTTTTACCCCTCGAAAGTCATGATTGTGCGCAGAAGTAGTCGCCGGCACTGCTAGTCTAAGGATAAACAAGAAATATATTTTTTATTTCAAGAACAATTGACGAAACTCAAATCAAATGGGGCGACAAACTTTGTACGCCGTAAAATTAAAGCATTCCAACTGCAAGAAATCCGCAGAATCATTAAACATGCAATATTCAACCTTATTGCATAGTTTGTTAACTAGACATTTGTTGAATTTCAAATCGGCGTGCAAAACTGTTTCCGATTTGTTGGTTTACCCAGTTTTCAAGTTAGTTGAACAAGAGCCCAGTCAACTGTCCCGACAACATTTGTTAAATGCATTTCCATTATTTGTTTCAACTATATACAAGATAGTTACATAAATTTGAGACATAAGTGAAGTTCTTTTGGATTGTGGTAACCAAAAACGTGAGTATCCACTCAAGAAAATAGCGCGCCCGATCGCGCAGATAGTAGTGATGATGATATTTGTTTGTTCTGTGTCTGGGTGTTAAATATATGTGCTTAGGTGATTTAACATGGAGGCACGATAAAATATGAGACATTGTGGAAAAAAATTAATAACAACGAAACAAAACTCACTTTCTATTAATAATAAAATTACTTCTTAACAACATTAATACGCGACTTTCACTTAAATTGTTTCGATATTTCAGTTGTCTTATAATGCATTCTTATCATTTTAAAAATATCTTATTTTAAAAGCTTTCAGGAGTCGTTGTATGAGAGTCGTAAATGCGTCATTCTGAGTATATATTACTTAAGAAAAACACAAATAAAATAAAAAGAACCTTATCTTTAACATGAGGTAGACCTCATGCAATAGAACATCTACATTTAAACCTCGCACTCCTATTTATTTCTTCCACCAAATAGTAGAGTTTGCATTATTTTGTTCCGGGTTGAAGAATGAGAGCCATTGGAATTACTGGGTAATGTACTAGTGATATTACAAGCGATATAGTCTACCGTGACGTCCACTATCAAGGACTGTATGCTTGTTTGTCGACTTGGTATAAAAAACTAGTAAGAAATGCATCGGTGGGGGGAAACCTATGTAAACATAGGTAATAGTAGATTACATATATAAAAAAGTATATGTTTTATAGCGAATTCCAGTACAGAGTTAACGAACTTTTGTGCCAGCCTTAAAGTTTCGAAGTTGGCAATACCGTGTGACTCTCTCTGACATTCTAGGTAACGACTGACACGAGCGTAATCGAAGGTTTTTGTTTAGGGATATGGAGTTGCTTTACTTTTGATGTTTCGGATGAAGGTCGGATGAGTTTTAAGCCTGAATGACTCCAACCATGTGTTATATGATCTTATAACGATATGCAATAACCGTGAGTTCATTTCAAAATGATCGAGAGAAATCATATCATCTCTGACTTTGGCAATGACGCTAAACCAGAAAAGCCCCATCCAATAATTAAAATAGATGAAAACAACTACACCATTTCGATCTTAAAGTTACTTATTTATAGCAATGAAAAACAAACGCCCACGTTATGTTTGATAGAGCTAGAAATACATACTTGATTGATCGTTAGTCGTTAGCTAAATAAAGTAATGATATTTATTATTCTTTAACGTGAGGTACCAGGTATGAGAAGCGACTAAGGTACCAGAACCGACAGATGGCGGTAAATCCATCCGAAATAATGTAGCTCGACAACAGGGCAGGGATAGGCAGCAGAAACCTCGTCGCGAAAGCTGCGCTCTGCGATTGCTAGCATGCTTTGCACACTAATTGCCTTGAATTGCCGCGCTGGACTCAAGTCCAAGCAAGACATAAGATACAAATTCAAGATTTGAATCTTATGTCTTGCAGTGTACTTCCAATCGCATACAATATGATCATAATGCCCTCCGATCTTGTAATAAAGCTACGTCGATTCCCTCAGGGAAGATGGAAATGGCACAGAGCTAATCTTGTCATTGCGTGATGTCGGTATGTCGTTGATCACTGTAAGTCTTCTTCCTTAGTCCTGACTAAATACTAAATAGAGATAATAGTCTGAAATTAGCCCTATTAAATATATAATCATAAATTCAGACAATATCTGACTCATTGACCTCGCTCTGAGATAAGCTTTAAAGCACATGTACAACGGACATCAGATAACAGAGGAATCACAAATATACTTCTCAACATGAATATTGTCTTATAAATATTTCCCTTGAGGTACCGTGAGGTACCAGCAGTGAGGAATAGTACAGGAGGGCCTGTATCAGGCGTCGTAAGAGCCGTCTGAGGTACTATAACAGATGGCGGTATATACACAACAGTGTAGCTTAAATTTAAGCTGAGCTCTGCGATCGCTAACACGCTTGTCCTGCGCGGTAATTACGGGAAAAATTCCCCCTTTCTTGGGAAGGCCTATGTCCAGCAGTGGACTTCCAATGGCTGTAATGATGATATATTTTAATCACACATATATTTTAATTTTACTCTTAAAAGTAATTCATATCAGTGCATAATATTAATCCAATTTGCCTCAGAAATCACAAACACCGCGCGATTTGTGCTAAGCACGAGAAGCCAGTCGTAGATCGCTTCAAACAAAACTTATTTGATGGATTTAGCGCGAAGCAACCTTACGAAGCCAACACAGAGTTTTAATTAATTTTCCCCGGCTCCTGACTTGGAGCTAAGTGGTGTTTAACTGGCTAGACACCGGGGGATAGCTACGTTATATTGTTTATACCGCGGTTAGGATTGTCTGATCTTTTACGCGAATATCATAAATATGCCTTGGATTTTTAGCTTCCTTTTTTTTATAAACATTGGACTTGACGGCTGTAAATCAAAAAATTCCGGTACACGTAAAGTTAACACGTTCCTATCCCACAGAAGTTCTGAATAAAATCCTTGATACAATCGTTATGTCATCATCATTACAGCCATTGGAGGTCCATTGCTGGACATAGACCTCCCCAAGAAAGGGGGAACTTTGTCCATAATTGCCGCGCTTAAAGCGCAGTTTTCTCGATACGGATGCTGCTGCCCATGCCCTTTGCATTTGAGATACTCTGTATCGGATGGATATACCGCCATCTGTCGGATTTAGTAATTAAGTCGCCTCTTACGACACCTGAACAAGGAATAGGTACTATTTTGCTCTGCCGGTACCTCACGGCAACCGTTTATTCATTATATATATTTTTAGAAAAACAAATTCAGTATTTCTCTGACACAATTCGACGTACAATATGTGGGAGCACTGAAAAAAGTTACAAGTAATTAATGTTTACCTTTCCTTTGATAGCAAAGGTAAGGAAAATATATACTTTGGTCTGCAAGCATTATATTCGCTTGAGAAAATCATTTTCATTCCCGTCCGACGAAGATTTAATATAATGTAACAGTGTTTTGGCAAGTAAAGGCTGGCTGCATTGAATTCCGGGGAACGAGCCGTCTCCCGGTGGTTTTAGAAAATCGCTTCAATGCACACCGTCCCCGCTTCTCGAAGACGGTGCGGTGCCGCTTAAGGATTCTGAACTCCTCGCATTTATTCACTCCAAATCGAAACGGGCGTAAGACGTTTTGCTGTACATATTCATTATTCTATATGCTACTTTGCCGTGAGGTACCGGCAGAGTGGAATAATAGCTCTCTCTATACCAAGTGTTATAAGAGGCGACTAAGGTACCAGAACCGAGAGATGGCGGTATATCCAGCCGAGACAGTGTAGCTCAAATACGCAGGTCAGCATACGGGAATGATGGGACATTCCCGTCACGAAAACTGCGCTCTGTGATTGCCGGCACGATTGCCCAGCGCAACAATTAAAGGCAAAATTATCCTTTTCTTGGGAAAGCCTATGACTTGCAGTGGACTTCCAACGGCTGTTAAGATGATTATGATGATAAAGATTCCAATTAACTATGCGATGCCTTAAAAAATATTACCATTAAAAAAACAGTATTTGATTTTTATTAATTAATCAATTTTATGCACATAAATTTTCATAAAGTTATATATTTCTCCCTAAAAACAGAGTAAAGGTAACCAAAAAAAATAACAAAAGCGTCTAAGTGTTAAACTGCCCAACCCGCGGTAGGTGGCGCTCGAGTCGCAATGTCCACAATTCCTTGGAACAGAAATGACTGGGTGTATTGATTGTGTCGGCGTTATCTCCCCCGGATCGCTGATTTACTGACAGCCCGATCACTATTATACTATAAAACCAAAGCCCGCGATTGAGTCTAAAACAAATTAGCTGAGATCTCTTTGGTGCCGGGACTCTGCATTTCGCAATGAGTTTTCGTCAACCGCGTTTTACAACCTCCGTGCAGGCGTTACATTGAGCTAAGGACAATGTTTTTTAAAACTACATTTATGCTAGAGAAATTCACAAGCAAATTAATTAACAAGTAGGTCAGTCCGTTTAAAATGCTGGTAAGATCCTGAAGCCCGTGATTTGATCAGGGATACTGTATTCCCGACCAAATGCATCAATGAAAGTGTTTCGAATTCGCGGTCACTTTCGACACATCTACTGCTGCACATATTGCGTTATTACTCTTGAGTAATGAATGGTGACAAACATACAGGATTCCTTCATGACGCTGCTCAACTTTCACGTGCCACTGAAATGGAACGAACGCAAGCCTGTGGAGGTAGCTCGACTCGATACATTGGGACTACAGATGATACTTGACTGGCACAAGTAACAAGGCACTAACATTGAACAATCTTCAACAGATGCTGCAGGGGCTAAACTCCCAGAGAAATCGCAAATATACAAAGCACCAGCCGAGCTGGCCCAGCCGTGCTATCATTAGATAAGATTATATTCTCAATTTAACTTATGACAAGATACAATAATTGCATTGTGATTTAGAAGCTGTACCAAATGATGCGTCCAAATTTTTTGAATTAGCTGAAGATTTAATCTTAGTATTGAATAGTAGTGAAGAAGAGAGTGTGTAGGTTAGGACTGGACGCGATGGTTCCATATCACAGGAGGGAAGCGCGAGTGAGTGTTGCGGGGTACATAATGGACGACTGTGCATTGTGGGTGGTGAAGATGGGCTTGTGAAAAACCCAATATGGCGGCGGTCGCAGGGCTGTATGGGCTGGGCGACGAACAGCGCGCGCGTCACCGCCGTGGGCAGGCCAACGCCGAGCGCTCCGAATCCAGGGACGACAACACAGAAGCGTAAGTTTAAATTAGTCTGATACTCGTGCCTTCCGAGCGTCAACCCGGAGCGGATGTGAGTCGACGCGACCAGGCCACGTGTGATCTTCCTTATTAAGAAAGATAAGATCCGTTTTGTAAAGATCATAGGATCTCTGCAAAGGAGAAATATTAATTCTCTGTATATAGGCTGTTTCTTAAGGATTTCGTCTTGGATTGGTAAATTGATTGAATTCATAGGATTCTCCGCAGTTATCGCACCTACGTCCATATATAAAATATGCTGCAATATTATAATTATATTGCAGTTATTTTTTTGTTCTCGTCAATTATATCTATAACTCTTGTATTTATTAATTATTTATTAAATTTGATATTGTTGTAAGTCTGTATTGTTGACTAAGATATATAAATCGAACCCTCAGGCTCTGTCTTTCTATACACATAGATTTGTTTCTATAACACTAAAGAAAATGTAAGCATTAGACTCTGTGTCATCTTTGACATTTGAAATAATTTTTGATAGGCCCAATGGCGCAGACGGTAGAGATCCTGTTTTGTGCGCCAAAGGTCGTGAGTTCGATCCCCACCCAGGAAAAATAATTTTAAGATGATATTTATGTTTGTTCTGTGTCTAGGTGTTAAATATATGTATTTAGGTAGCATACTTATGATTCCTCTGTTGTCTGGCGTCTGTAACAAGCGTGCTATAAGCGAGTCAGGTCAATGTATGAGATGGTGTCGGAATTTATTATTATTAATTTTTAATGTCTCGTGTTATACTAATGTTAAATATTTAATAGCTACGTGAAATTCCCGGCACTTCATTGTCCTATATATTGACGTATATAGTATATGGAATTAAACGACCATACTAATAATTGTCTGTGTTTCTATTTGTCTGATTGATGTTTTTATTCATCTAGACATTAAAGAGTCCGATGGCGCAGACGGTAGTGATCATATTTTGTACGCCGAAGGTGGTGGGGTTCGATCCCTTCCCATGACTAATATTTATATGATGCATATTTGTGTTTGTTTATTATATTTGTGCTTCTTCTGTTGTCTGATGTTCGTAACACAAATGCTTTAATATCAGATCAATGAGTGATGTTGTGAGATAGTCTATAGCCTGATAAAGGGACGTATGTTACTTTATAATGCGCAAAAAGTTGTAAGGGTATGAAAAGGGGGGAAGAAAAGTTGAAAAGCTTGAAACTTATTTTCGAAGTTGTTAATTCGATATAACTAAACATGACATTAAAAGTTTACAAACATTTTACCCTCAAGGGAGTGAAATATAATAGGGAATGGGGGATTCAAGTTTGTATGTATGATAAGTTTGACTGACAGACAGAAATGTGCCGACAAAAGTTTCGGAGTCATTACAAAATGTAAAGTTGTAGACGCGAATCCAAGTACATACCCAATAACGGCTTCATGCTTCATGTAAAATTATTAGGAATGTTTTAAATTGATTCTTTTTAAATCTATTTTAAAATCGACAACTTGATCTTAACCACCTGATCTAATCCACTGCCGGCCGAGTATAGGCAATTGAAATTATTAATAAATGAAGTATTATTAATTGGAAGTCCACTGCTAGACATAAGGCTCTCCAAGAAAGGAGGTCTTTTGCCCGTAATTGCCGCGCTGGGCAAGCGTGTTGGCAATTACAGAGCGCGACGGGGATGCTGCTGCCCATCCCCGCCTTGTACACTTGAGCTTCACTGTTTCGGATGGATATACCGCCATCTGTCGCGTTCTGGTACCTTAGTCGCCTCTTACTACACCTAGTGCAGTTGGAGGTACTTTTCTATACTGCCGGTACCTCGCGGCACATTAATTAATCATCATCATTTCAGCAACTGTTGGATATACGCCTCCCCAAGATATTTATTTATTTAGTAAAGGAACACTTACAGATAACTGTCATACATACAAACATTCATAATTAAATATAATATTAACTAGACGGGCTAGGAGATGTGTACACGACATGATCTTTTTTGTCAATTAATTCGTAAATTATGAATGAAAAAAAAATCTAAATGATTAGTTATTTTTTTGCTTTTTAGCCGATTGTGATATTTTTTGTGGAGGTGAAGGAAGACTCGGTCGTCTGAGTTTTTAAAAATTCCCTCTGCAATGTAGAAATCTATTATTTAATACATCCACATCTTTTTCGGTTTCAGCTCCTTGTAGCAACGATACATTTAAATTATTGGGTTGTAGAAGGAATTATTGTTTTTGTACACATTTAACGCGAAGGTATTGGGTTAGGATATAAAGATTTTGGGCCATAATTGCCGCGCCGGGCAGGTGTGGTGACGAGGATGCTACTAGTATTAAGATTGCCATATTTCGAATGGATATACCGCGCTCTGTCGGTTCCGGTACCTCAGTACTTACGACCGGGTGGGGTGGGGACCCCACGACTCCTTATTTACTTGATAGTAGTTTTTGTTTTCTAAATTAGAATGTGTAGAGCATGCAGAGTCTGAGCCGAGTTATCGCCTTCAGCTCGTAACATTGAACTAAAACTGTTCAGTTGCAATTACAGTCCGGAATTGCCGTCATAAATTATTTTATGTTTAAATTCTTTAGGCACCATTAAGCTATAAAGCTTTGCGATTTATTGAAATTAAGATGATATTGAGGCCAGGCACGATTTCGGTTCGAGTGTGAAAACTCCCAGAAATTACTTTCAGTAGATTTTGTGGATCGTATACGTGCGGATTTACAGTGGAAATAAAAAATTAGAACTACTTATTTACTTCTTATTATATATTTATGTCTCGAAGTTACTCGTTGCATTAATACGTTCCTTGGCAGCTAATATCAGCATTACAACCTTTGGTAGTCCAACGCTGGACATAAGCCTCCCAAAAAAAGAAAAATTTTGCCTATAATTGCCGCGCTGGGCAAACGTGTTGGCAATTACAGAGGTTAAGGGCAATTACAGTTGGCTATCGCGATGGGGATCTGCTACCCATCCCGACACTTTGCTTTTGAGCTACTCTGTTTCGGATGGATATACCGCCATCTGTTGGTTTGGTACATTTGTCGCCTCTTACGACACCTGGTACAGAGGGAGTTACTATTCTACTTTGCCGGTACCTCACGGCTAATATATATAGATATAAAAGAGATAACCTTATACGAATGTACAGAAAATAGAAAATTAAAAATGTTATATGTACCGTGTAATCATATATAGATGTAAAACTTAGTCCTTAGTTACATCGGTAGCCGATAGTCAATTAACATTCCAGACAGACCTGGATTCTGGCTCTGCTGGATTGCACGCGTAGCACCTTTACCACGTCCCAACCTCATTACACACTATCGCCCAACCCGTGATTGAATCTAAAAACGAATCAAAACACCATTAGGCCGCTCTGCGAATGTTCCTTATTTTGTTATTTGTTTCTCATTGTTTTACCGGCTTGTTCCTCTACACAAGTATACAATGGTTAACTTAATTCTTTATTACTAATCAAAAATACGTCGGCACTATTCACAGTAAGTGTCCAGGCCTGGTAAACAGAAATGATAAATATTTTAAACTAGATTATACTTGACTATCATCATGTCAGCCAAAATAAAAACACTGTTGGACATAGGCCTCCCCAAGGTAGGTGGACTTTTGCCCATAATAGGCGCGCTGGGCAGGCGTGGTGGCAATCGCAGATCTTCGTGTCGAGGATGCTGCTGCCCATGCTCGCCTTGCAGTAATTAAGCTGCGCTATTCGGATGGATATACCGCCATCTGTCGGTTTCGATACCTGAGATACCTCTTACGACACCTGGTACAGAGGGAGGTACAGTTCTACTTTACCGGTACCTGCCTTTAACATGCTGTGCGCTAGATACTGCACTTGCTATTTCATAGGTTCTCAAACCTCTATCATATTTATATACAATATAATGCTTTTTCTCATACTGTGACCTGACTCCGAAATAGGTCGATAACAGAGGAATCATCATCACCATGATTACATCGGAAATCCACTACTGGACGTGGTTCTCCCCAAGATAGAGGAAATTTTGCCCATAACTGCTGCGCTAGGCAACACAAAAAGACTATTAAAATACATATATATATCACCCAAACACAGATCAAACATAAATATCATCATATAAATATTTGTCCGGGGTGGTGATCGAACCCACGACCTTTGGCGCTCAAGACAGGATCATTACTATCTACGCCATCAGGCCCGTCATAACCAAATCACCGATATAATTAAGCACAATATTAACTAGAAGAATACACGAGACGACCAGACTTGAGTCTAGATACAGCCTATGCTATCCATCGAACAACGATGATCGAACACAATACGCAGGGCTGGTACTACGCAAGTATAGCCAACTGCCCAATAATGTAGTTTTACGGCATTCCAAGAGAATGGACAATCGACGAAATAATACACGAACGTGGAATGTACGCCGCCTCTGGGATCAGTCGAGTACTTCTCAATCATGAGTGCCCATAGTTGCGCATTTAGAAGCACAGCTATCGCGACAGAGATGTTGCTGCCCATCCCCGCGCTATGCATTTGAAGTGCATTGTTTCGGATGAATATACCGCCATCTGTCGCTTCTTACGACACCTTGTACGACAGGAGGTACTATTCTACTCTGCCGGAACCTCACGACTTCGTATATACTAGCAATAATTAACGAGACATAAAAAAAATTAAGGCCCGCTTCCTTCTTTGTATAATTTGGCCGGTATACGACCCGCCTATGTTAAATTTGATCACTGTCCGACCCTTGTTTACCGAAAGATTGATGACCAATGGGTCAGGAAGAAAGTGTTCTATTTCTTTTTGCTATTTGCGCAAAACTTGAAATGGTAACTTTTGCAAGAATATTTGCGATAATAATCTAAACATATGAGTATATCTATGTTTGTGTCTGGGTGTTAAATATATATGTATTTATTAAGTAGTATATTTGTGATTTCTCTGTTGTCTGATGTCCGTAACACAAGTGCTTTATGCGACTTCCTTTGGAATCAAGGGAATGTATGTAATGTTGCTGAAATTATTTAAATTGTTAATATTATTATTATATTTTACACCAGGTCGACAAACAACCATACTGTCTAAGTGATATAAGCGTTACTGCAACCTAAAGACATTTGTAATATCACAAGGATATCACGAATGCATTGCTAACCAATGACATTACCCAGTAAATTCAACTACTTTCTCACCGTTTAGAACGAAACACAGCAGTGCGAACACTGCTATTTGGCGGTAGAAGTAGGTAAAAGTAAGATACCGATGCGGACGACCATTTGTATCAGGTCTACCTCATGTAAATTAGCAGATATAAGTAACACATCACACTAAGAAATAGATTAACAGTGTTAAAAAATGAGGTATTCTAATTTTACGATATAAATAATGATTAAATGATATTTCAAGCCGTTAGGTACCGCCAGAGTAAAATAAATGAACTGACAGATGGTAGTATATTCATTTGAATCAGTGTATTTTGAATGCATACATGGAGGGCGGGGATGGGCAGCAGCATCTCCATCGTGAAAGCTGCGGTCTGCGATTATCAACATGATGGCTTAGCGCGGCAATTATGGGCAAAATTCCCCCTTTTTTGTGGAGATCTGTCTAGCACTTTCAATGGCTGATATAATGATGATTTTTAACCATATCAACTGCATTGTGTTACATATCCCTCAAAATTTTACTTAAATTAAGCGGACATAGGTCTGCAGTACTCACTCAACACTGAAACAATATTAAAATTTATTTATAATATATTTTATCATATTAGATAATTTCATATCCAGTAGTGATAACAGCGTACGACCAATAGCTGAAATTCGACCCCAATTCAAGGGTATTTACGCAAAATCTCTCGTTTAATACGTAAAAACGTATCCACTTACCAACAAAACTACGAGGGGAGGTCGAGGTCGCGACCTTAAACGGGTGCTGGCCACATCTGGACCATGCCAAATGGATTTTAAGCCGTTTCCCTTCGAATTTAGGTGCTGTTTTCAAGTTAGAGCCAGTTGAAAGTTTGCTTAATAGTGTGGCCAGATAATTGGCGTTAGCTTGTAAACAATCATCCTAAATTGCTTGAAACATTGCGGTCAAGAGCAAGCTTAGATACAACTTGGATCGATCGGTGGTCTTCAGCGCAGTAGGAAGTTTGAATTAGACAAAGTAGTAGTTTTGAAGTACGCCATTCAATTCTAAGACACATTTAGAAAAAAAAATAGATACTAAATAGGGTTGATAGCCGTGGGGTACCGCCAGAATAAAATTGTACCTCCCTTTGTATCCGCTGTCGTAAGAGGCGACTAAGGTACCAGAACCAACAGATGGCAGTATATCCATCCAAGGTAGTGTAGCTCAAATACATAGGATGGCGATGGGTAGCAGCATCCCAGTCGCAAAAGCTGCGCTCAGCGATTGCTAACACGCTTGCCCTACGCTGGGCATAATTATGGGCAAATTTCCCTCTTTCTTGGAGAGGATTATGTCCAGCAGTATACTTCCAATGGCTGATATAATGATTGCGTCATCAACTATCATCTGAGTCGTCCATCATCCATCAGAACGATTAAGGTACCAGTACTGACAGTCGGCGGTATATCCATCAAAAAAAAGCGCAACTCAGATCAGTTGTGAAAATTACGCTCATGACTATACACTTACCAACGTTACCACGTAACGATCGTACGTAACTACTATTGTGAACACGCTTGCCCAGCGTGGCAATTATGGGCAAGTTCCCCCATGTCCAGCAGCGGACTTCCAATGGCTGTAATGATAATGATTATGATGAACCACTTTCATTCTCTTAATACTATGTAATTGATCTCTATTAAATAACAAAGACAATATTTGAATCCGAAATTTAACACAACCTCATATTTGTTTGGGCGAAACCAAATGAAGCAAACCCATTAAGAAGCGAAACTGTGTAATTTGTAATTTCAAACTTTAAGTGTTCACTGTTGGCGGAGTTATAAATGCAGATTACGCCCACTAGTAAATGAAGTGTGTTCAGACTGAATGCCTACTGCATTAGCGGCTTCAACACGCGTTGGGTAATAATAATAATAAAACCCACAACATCTCTTAGATTGACCTGATTCCGTGATAAGTCGCTCAATCTCTTGTGTTAGAGACATCAGACAATAGAATCATTAATATACTACTTAAATACATATATTTAACACCCAGACACAGAACAAATATAAATATTATCATATAAATATTTGCTCTGGGTAGGTATCGAACCCATCACCCCTGGCGCACCAGATAGGATCACTACCATCTGCGCCATCGGACTGGTCATCGATTCTGACTCAGGCGTGTGTGTGCAGTCCCTGTACCCTGTAAGCCTTTTTTATTAGACCAGGTCGACAAACATACATCCCTAATAAGCGTCACTGCAGCCTAATCACGCTCGTATCATCGCTAGGATATCACTTGAGCGCTGCCAGTCTTTGTCACTCGAAGATATTTTGTTACCAAGTAATTTCACGGCCTCTCTCACCCTTCATACTGGAACGCAGCAATACGAACACGTATAGTGGTAGAAATAGCTGAGAGTGAGGTACCAATGCAGACGACTGTTGTATAAGGTCTACCTCTTTGTAAACCTCCCAAAAAACGTCAGTGCTTTAAATGCGCCTTCAAACGATCGTATTTCACGTAAAAATGGAATGGAAATCTCTCAGAGCGAGCGAACATTGCTTACATATAATTATATTGAGTTCTCACGTCTCTAACATGTCCTGACTCCGAAATTTCGTAGCTTAAAACAAGTGCGAAGCGAGCGTTTAGCACTTGTTTTATCTATATTTAAATATTATAATTATAATAAATATATAAATATTAACACAGGCACAAAACAAACAGAAATGTATATCACATATAATTATGTTTGTTCTGTGTGAGGAGCTAACCACGACCTTTAGTGCATAAGATGTGGTACCATCGAATGCGTAATCGGGCCCGACTAATTGAGCATATAGAAAATCACATCTTTCTATTTCTAAAATATTCTATAGCTAAATTTATCGCCTGTCGCCAAAAAATCAGAACAAACAATAGAAACCTGTGTCCGCTACGGGCAAGTTTAAACTGTTCACTTTCCATTTCAAAGCGACAGCTGCGGATTGGGGTGGGGGCGAACATAGGGGTGAATATCACTGCGGGATAACACTATTCACGTTTATATATTTTAGCACGGCGGTTTTTTATGACCTTTTATTGTTTATGATATTTTCCAGTGAGTGTTCACGCTGATCAGGATTATTGTTTCATTATCATCGTAGTCATATCATCCGTGGTACGTCCACTTAGCAATTTGGATGTAGACCTCTTCTATACGGTGGGCTTGATGATGCAGATAGTCATGACCCTATCTTGTGCACCAAGGACAAATATTTATATGAGGAATTGTATTTGTTCTGTGTCCGGGGTGTTATCAATATAAGGCTTATATTTGTAATACCTCCTCGTGCTTTAAGTGGAGTCAGGCCAACGTATGAGATGACGTGTGAATTTTTTGTTCAATATGTTTTCTTTAATCAGTTAATCTATTTTATTATTGTTATAGCAAAGTGTGACTCTTTGTTTTCTTTTTACTACAAAAAGGCGGAACATATCCTAATGAATTTTGCCAATAGCTTGAACCCTTAGGAAGGGCAGAGAGTACTCTTGATCCCGGGATAGATCCCGCGGGACACGATATAAAGTGAAGTTCGCTCTAGAGAAGTTGCGGACCGAAAGCCTTATACCCGAGTCTGTTCGCGCGTATTTATTATTGATTGTGCTATCTTTATTTATCAAATAAATTCAGCATAATATTGTAAACACATAAATTTCCGTGCGGTATCGGCAGAAACCAGTGATGTACCGGCAGAGTATAATAGTACCTCCCTCTGTACCAGGTGTAGCAAGAGGCGACTAAGGTACCGAAACGGATAGTTGGCGTTATATCCATCCGAAATAGTGTAGCTGTAATGCCTACATGGGCAGCTGCACAGGCTGCGCTCTACGATGGCCAACACATTCACCCAGCGCGACAATTATGAGCAAAATTCCCTCCTTCTTGTGGATGTCTATGTCCAGCAGTGGACTCCCAATCGCTGTTATGATGAAGACGACCGTAAGAAAATTTCACGATTTAAATTTTCTTACGCTTCCGTCGGGAACCCTTGTGCTCTAGCATAAAAAATAGGCTTCATTCTTTTCTATAATTCAACTAATCCACATACCAATACTATAGGGCTGGTGAGCCAACTCAAAATATCCCGAGGAGCTATGAAGAGAGCAAAGCTCGGAGTCTCGCTGCGCGATCGAATCAGGAATAAGGAGATCCGAGGAGAGGAGAGAGAGAGAGAGTTTTATCTCGAGCATTGGACGGCTGATATGATGATGATAACAATGATAACTTACCATCTTTAGAAATCTGTTCACCGGCAGCAAGGTGTCAAGGCGTGAAAAATACAGTCTTTAAATTAATTTAAGAGGTTTTATGCATAGAAAATGCTGGATTTCTTTCTGGAGGTTTAAAAATAAACAATATAACTTTTATAACGGATTTACCTTTAATACGTGACCACTCCAGAAAACGATTGGTGTCAGGAACAGTCACACAAAAATATAAAACAGTGGCACGTCCGGGAGTGCCGTCACATACAAGCTTGAACAAATAGATGTGTATTCTTTGACGATTCAGAACATTCATTTGATTTCTCAGGTAATATTTATTTGTGCTGGAAATACTTATTTATTTTTTTATTTATTGGTGAACCAATAATCGTTACGTCGTGATAATATGTATACAAAAACCCTTAACTTAAAGAACTTAAAACTGTACAATAAGTACGTTCACAAAGCATACGTTGTGCAATCAGACGACATTTAACATTTCTTATTCTTTTAATTTAAAACTAATTCAATTTAAGTTTAATTGATGAAAGGTTTTTTTATAAATTAGTATCGACCCACCCTGACATTGTCCAGGTATTATCGTAACCATAAAAAGCTTGTTGGCAATCGTAGAGCGCATTTTTTGTGACGAAGGCGCTGCTTTCTCTCCCCGCTCTGTGCGTTTAATCTATACTATTTTGGATAAATATACCGCCATCTGTCGGTTTTGGTACCTTAGTCGCGTCTTACGACACCTGATCCAGGGGGAGGTACTATTCTACTCTGCCTTACGGATTAACGTTGCGAATGTTTTGTTTTGATTGACGTTGACAATTTACGTCAATTTTGACAAATAAAAGTGTTGTTGTGTATATACGAAGTGAAAATATTAAAAATGACATATGTGGGGGACCACATACAGAATGATTGATTTTAAATTCCACGATCACTATGTTTTACTTAATTAAAACTTTCTGTGAGCCATTAAGGGAAATGGGAAGGCAGGCCGTTTTAGAGATTTACGCTCAGCAAAATTCATTTTTTTACTTAAATCTACACTACAACTTGCTTCATTAAAGAATTAGGAAGGCGTTTGGCTCCCGCTCCGGGGCTTTTGCTGATGCAGAGGATCTCGCTTGCTGTACAGCGTGGAAATGCTGCAAGCATTCTGGGGACCTTTGGGTCGGATGTGCCCCTTTTATCGAATGCGTGGTATTTTATTTTAAATATATATATATATATATGTATTTTTTATAAGAAAAATATATATATATATTGATGTACCTACCTAATTTGATTTTAATAAATCTACACTAATATTTAAATTGAGGGTTCGCTTGGGGTTTCATGGGAGTAATTTCCTTCCCCGTGACTATAGGGGGTACAATATGTTACCTATGTCACTTGCTGGTAACGACATTATGTATATTGCAAGTTTTTGAAATTAGTTCAGCAATTTCTGAGTTTAATGGTATATGCGTACAAAAATATAAATCTTTTTACATTGTTCTATTTTAAGTAGCGGTCTTATAGTTTATTTTAAATATAATATAGCTTATTAAATAAAAAAATGAATTTAAATCGGTCAAGTAATTTTCGAGTTAAATCGTAAGGTATAATGAAATAATTTTCTGTTTAATATTAGAATAACTTCTATTCTAAAAACGACTACCACAGAGTCTATATTACAATGTCAATTAAATGCACTATTGTATATAAAGTACCCTGCATTTTATTTTACATACACACAGTTTCAAACTCTCGTACGTGTAATTCGGGAACGAGAAAAGCGTGGTCCCACCGCGGAGAGCTAACGTCGACTGACGAACCGATGGCGCACGCACACTCAAGCATGAAGCTCGCGCCCCCGCCCTTTCCTACCTCATACCGCACGGTGTCAGTTACGGTAAAAGTATCAATGGTTTCTGATACCGAAAAATGCCCGAAGCGACATTAGAACACTTCACTTTAAATATTATCACAGAAAAATAAACTGTCTTTTAAAAGAAGTTAAATTATAAATAACTATATAATCCAAAAGACGTTATCTTATCTGAATTGCCCAGAACTTAATGTTGATCGTGAAAAATAAATGTGTCCTATCTCTCAAGTTGGATCGAATCAAAGCAAGTCAAGACATTCTTCGTCGAAGATAAAAAATAGAAAGAGTTTAATTTTGATGACCCTGATGACCCTCGGGATCATAAGATGCATCTAACATGAAAATTAAGCCTACCTTATACTAGTCTGCCGGCACCAGACGGGTCTTAAAAACTAAGTTTAATGAAGATTCATTACGCGAGTCACCAGCAAGGTACCTCCAAGAAAACCTGGTGGTGATAAAAGTCCCATCAACACTAAACAGTTAGTGTCAATGGGACCCCTACCGGCGTTGGCGCTAACAAGCCGTTGTCTTAAAGCTAGGTTAGAGCAATTCAATCCCAGGCAGTTTATCATTGATATAATCTTTAACACTATAATATAGTTTAGATATAGACTTACTCGGTACGTAATTTTTAAATTGATCTATCGAATATTCTGTACAAACTTCATCCCGGACAAACACCGTGATACGAAATTTTTACGCTTAACTACAGGCGCATAACTTATCCATTTATATATTTAGACATAACAATACAAATAACTTAGAAAATCATGGAATTTTCATACAAATTCCTAACACCCCTATGCCGTCAAAAACTTTTATGGAAAATGAAATTAAGCTGTGTAAAGCAAGTTTTAATTTGATTGTCCGACGTGTGTGGGACGAACCTCGACCACGATAACTTAACACTGGACGAATCTGTTAATCCAAAATTAATCCACATCAGAAGTCCTGTTTGCGTTGAACACGCACAATTTATGAATGGACTCTTAGTTTTATTGTGTTGGACAATGATCGTCAACATTTTGTGATAACAACCACTCGTGAAATAGCTTTGCTCATCTCCAAGACTTAATACCGATAAAGTAAAATAGTACCTATACCAGATAAGAGTCGACAGTGGTGCAGGAGCCGACAGATGGCGGTATATCCATCCGAAACGGTGCATCATATCATGGGTGAAATCCCCCTTCCTTGAGAAGTCCTGTGTTCTACATCATCGTGGTGTTCATCCAACGTCTGATGGGATGATCTTTTTGTTTTCTTGTTGTGAAGTCAGCAATATCACTGCCTCCCTCACTCTTCAAACCGTGATACAGCAATGCGAACACTGCTATTTGGCGGTAGAAATACGTGAAAGAAAGGTACCACTGCAGGTGACCTTTGCAACAGATTTACACCTCTAGTTATCTTGTTAAAGAAGTATTAAAGAAGGGCCAGGTCAGGAGTGCCAAGAATAAACGAGCGTGTATGAGAGGGCTAATGTGAGTAAGGAAAGTGAGAGGGGTATGCCAGGATTGTAACAAGTGGAGTATATTCATAGTCTCTGCCTACCCCGATGGGACACAGGCGTGAGGTATGTATGTACATATCTAATTACGTTATTAAATAAAGATCTTTAATTTATTATTAAAAAAAATTAAGTTGTATTTGTTACTACATCTGCATTTAGGCATTCCTGACTTTAACAGAACAGATTTCAATAAAAAAAAATCGTGTCACGGTGTATGTCCGCATGAAATAATAATTTATTGAACCGATTTTAATATTTTTTAGTTACTGAATTCAGTTGATGAAACTTAAAAGATAGAATAGCTGAGATCCCAATTTTAGGTCGCAATATTTATTTTAACACACATCTCATACATTGACCTGACTCCGTAGTAAGTCGCTTAAAGCAGTTGTGTTACGGACGTCAGATAAAGTAGGAATCACAAATATCTCATTTAGCTTAAGTGGGAATCGAACCCACAACCCTTGGCGCATAAGATAGGATCACTACCATCTGCGCCATCGTGCCCCAATTTTTTTAAATTATTATTTATATTTTTGTTAAAACAGAACAACGTCCGTTGGGAGTGCTTGTCAAATATGTATGATTTAAAAAATGACACAACCAACTGTCGCAATTATTATAAATGTCCCTCACAATTTTTGTAGCAATAAAAAAGTTGAAATTATTAAGAAAGAGGGCGACCCCTAAACCAATCTGTCAAACTGTCTGATCAGATTTCCATACGGGCCGCAACGTTTTATAATGTTCCGCCATAGAATATGCGGAGAGAATAAAGATTTTCAATTTCTATCAGCAGTCCACTGTGCAGTTACTTCAGCGGTGATATTTTAAATTCCATGTATCTGCAATTTGTAAACGAAGTTCTGATTTGCATCGCTACAACCAAATCTAATAATAATTACTGATCTAAGGTGAAGAAAATTTATAATTTAATGTATTTTTTTCTTTCTTTATTAACCATAAACAATCTTCATAGACGTAGAAAGTCCACAGCCGGGCGTAGGCCTCCTCAAGCAGGAAGACTTTTGTTCATGCTGGGTAGACGCGGCAATGACAGGGATGCACTTTTTATATTATGAGGTCAACAAACAAGCAATCTTGCGAACCGAAAATGCATTAACAAATTTACTCAGTCATTTCACTGCCTCTCTCACCCTTTAAGCCGAAACAGATTAATGCAAACTGTGTTGTGTAGCGGTAGAAATAGGTGAAAGTAAGATACTAATTCAGACCTTTGTAAAAGGTCTACCTCATGTAATACTGCAGCCCATTCCCATCGTGTTTTACTTTAACTGTTTTGGATACCGCCATCTGTCGGTTCCGGTACCTCAGCCGCCTCTTACAAAACCTGGGACAGAGAACCCCCTACTATTCTACCTTATGCAATACCTTGATAATATTATTAAAATAGGATATACTGGTCATATTATTTATAATGATTTTAAAGACATAAGGTAGACCTCATACTACTACATCATCAGGAGCTATTTCAACCAAAAATCTAAGTGTTCGCATTGCTGTGTTCCGGTTTCAAGGGTGAGGAGAGGCTGTGAAATTATTGGGTAATACGTGTTAGTGATATCCTTGGTGTTACGATTCTCTGTCAGCTGCAGTGACGTTCACTATAACGTGGACTGTATGCCTGTTTATCCATCCGGTCTAAAAAGTAATAGGAATTGCCCAAGTTGCTTCTTATTGCAGCGAAAACAGATATAGACGTATCTAAATTTGCTTCTATAGTGAGAGGGAAATGTCAACAACATTTGAGTATATATACTTGTGTTATGGCTACTTATATAAGATTTTCATTAAAGTATATTATACTAATTAGTAGCAAAAGTGTCAAGGCATCTCTATTTACCAGACGATCAAAATACAAGGCCTTATAAGATAAGTATCTTTTTCTGTCAAAATTGGCCAGGTATCTGTCAAGTTAAATAGTGATAAACACTTAAATATTTTTTCGGTATAATAATTGCATGTGCTTATAAAAAACTATATGTTACTTACGACTTTTACGCAATTGAAGTAATATTAAAATAATTCACAGAACACCTCATACAATTAACAGACTCAGAGATAAGTCACATAAGCGGTTATGCGAATAAACGGGACATCAAACAACCGAGGAAAAACACATTTAATTGTATATAAATACATGTTTCAAACCAGACACTGAACAAACACAAATATTGACCATACAAATATCTGTTCTGGGTGGTGTTTGAGCGCATGACCTTTGTCATGTAACGTAGGATTACTGCCATTAGCGCAATCAAGCCCCTATATTAATAATACACTTTATTGTACACCAAAATAGTTACAGTAGAAATCTACTATTCTACTATAACTATTTTGGTGTACCAGGTGTCGTAAAAGGCAACTATGGTACCAGATCCGACAGATGGCGGTATATCAATCCGAAACAGTGTATGCCGAGCATGGGCAGCAGCATCCCCGTCGCGAAAGCTGCGCTCTGCGATAGCCAACACGCTTGCCCAACGTGGCAATTATGGGCAAAATCCTCCTATCTTGGGGAGGCTTATGTCAAGCAGAGGACTTCTCATGGCCGTAATGATGACACGTATAATGTATATCTTAAAAGTAATTATTAATAAAGCGGAAAGAGGTCGCCACCTCACATCAAATCTGGGAACCAAATGAAGGGATTTATGTCTTGCAAAGTCGTTCAAAAGGATCGATGCGCTAAATTAGATTAAGCGAGACGAATCCTTAGTTAAACAAACTTGAATGATCAAATTACAGAGGCAGTGAACGCCTCTAAATATTCCAAGAAGGTAATTTGAAAATTAGGCCCTCAATTTAATATTTTGCTTTTTTTTAGGCTCCGTAGTAAGTAGCTTAAAGCACTTGTGTTATGGACATAAGACTATAAGACTTATAACCATATCATACTAATATATATATATATATATATACCCCGCGAACCCGCGACCGGCGCACAAGATAGGACCACTACCATCTGCGTCCACAGGCCCGTCACAATATATGCAGCTTATTGTTCGTAATTGTCTGTGTTCTATTTTCATAATAAAGTTTGTGTTGTTATTTAACTATGGCAAAATACCTCTTTCATTACACTTAAAATTAAGAAATCTTTACATTTGAGATACAGAAAAACTCTAACATTACAATTCCTTTCGTTATAGCCCCTTATGTTTGCTCGAAACTTTAAATACATTATTTTACATGTATCTCCATGTACTCTCTATCTTTAAACTCTATAGAAATCAAAATCACTATTTTTGAGATTTCTCTGACATCTTCAAAACCACGCATAAAATGTCAGATTATTTTCAGAAAGAAATTAAGAATAAAGTACCGGAAGTTTCAAAGACTATTTGATTTTATTACAGTATTCATCGAATTATATACTTTAAATACATTATTCCAATTGGCATTTACAATAAATAAATAAAATAAAACTATTCTAAGATTAAATATAAATAAATGTATACATAATAAGTTTCCTTGATAGACCAAGTATTATACTAGTTGAGTGATCAAAGGCATGAGCCGCACATGTCTGTTTCCCGCAAAAGAAAAGAAGTAAATTCAATTTCCAATCGTCTATAGAGAGACCTAACATAAAAATAAGGTCAACAACTCCTTAGGTACGTTGTTGATCATCGTTATAAAACACTATGCATTATAAATGGTGCGATCGATCCAGTCATTCGTGAATGACCGGTCACACCATACGCTAATGAGCGGTCGTAGACCTGAATAGAACTCACAATGCACGACCGCCTTCATGACGACCAGAAAAATAAAACCAGAAATCTTCGCCATTATATTTGTAATATCTAATATATAAAATACTCGATTCACGGTATACGTTATAGAACCCCTCTGAAACGGCTCGACTTATTTTCGTAAATATTAGCGTGCATATCGGCCAGAGTGGAGAATCGGACATCTATTTTTCATCACTCTAAATCTTAAGGGTGGTCCTCCTACTCCATTTTTTTGTGATTTTTTGTAAACAAAATTTTTGTGTAATTTTTGTATGATTCAGCATACACTAATACATACAAGCCTTTATTTTCACCCTTCTGTCACATACTCCTATTTTTCTTAGTAATTTTATATAATTAAATAACTCGAATTAGTTTTGTAACTAATTTATTCTTTTTCTGGATGATAAGCATTTTCAATCGATTTTATTTACACTACTTGCTAGTCACAACACCGCCGAAACCAATTCTGCCGGTTCGGAGTATCCGCGTGAAAGTAAACTAAGATAAACTAACATCATAGACCGACTGACAAAATCCTTTTTTTAGATTATAAATAATATGTTTACTTGTTAAGATTTTTAAACTATCTCTTATGATAACTCGCGAATTTATCATTCTTATGGCAACTACTAAATTATTTGTGTTAGTAGGTAAGTCATTTATGTTGTTTTAGTTTTAAATATGCATGCAACTGGCAAAGTTATTCCCGTCTAGATCACAAGCATCGAGTAAATTATGTCCCATAAAGATGATTATTAAATAATATCGTGAATTTTTTACCTTTGAGACGTTTTTAGGACCTTGAAACGCGCATGACGAAAGTGCTGCTATCTAGCGGCATATTGTGGAACTTTCAAGCTGAGCCAACTAAAGCAGACAATATCACCAGAAAAGTTTTCGTTGTACTACACTAGCGCCAGTAGATGGTGAAAGCTAACCAAGCGTTCTACCTACTCGCCGCTAGATGGCGTAAAATAGTTCTATACGTTGGCAATAGATGGCGCTGGGCTACTATTTCATCAGCCGTCATTTTGCTACGTTGTTCCAGTAATAAAGATGTTAATATTACGCAATATACTCATGTCAACGCACTGATTCCTCGGTTATTTTTGACAGATGTGCCCTTCACAATACAATAATAACAAACATCGTGCGGCATACTTGTAGATTTTCCTTCAATTTTCCGTGAAATGTGTTTGCGTTGTACGGATTATGCTTTTACATAAAACATCTGGGAACACTTTGAGTTTATTTAAAAATGTAAAATAGTCTCAAGCTTTATAATTATTATTCCCCAAATACTTCAAATACACACATAATAATGATGTTTTCTCTTGATTTAAAAAGAAACTACTGTGCAAGTTGGTAATGCTTAATTCGGTTGATAAAAGGCAATTAATTGAATATAATATAGATGCTGTTCATCCTACCGAGAATTCTGTCTCTTATCGTAAATCTTTCCTATCAAATTCGTGTGTTTTCTCTTTAATTTAAAATGACCTCCTCTTTCTTTTATATCATTAGTATGTTGGTTTTGCCTCGAGGCTACACGTGCCATTTAATTTCCCGTCGGAAGCCCGTCCTTGGCTCTCAACCTACTGCGACGCAACAAACACCGCGCAATAACTTCATTTTCTCTTTGACTTCTATATTCTTCAACAAATGTCAAACCACGCTGATTTTTTTTAGTCAGAATTGTCTTAAAACGAGCTTCGGTCAATTCTCCTTCTCATATTTAATCGCTTTGACAACAACTTATAGACACTTATGATATCAATACCCCGCCCACCCTTTAAATCTGAACACAGCAATGCGAATACTGCTATTTGGTGGTAGAAGTATGTAAGACTGAGGTACTACTTATAAGTTATATTTGTAATTACTATGTTGTCTGATGCACTTCGCGGATATAATCGGCAAAGCCCCCCTCTTTGGGGAGGCCTGTATCAGCACTGGACTTACAATGGTTGGTATGATGATGAGAGATGTCAATCAAACAATGAAACAAACAAAATTGTTATTAAATGTCTCCTGAACCAATACACCAGTAACATATCTTAATTATGACCTAAAATAAATTTTATTGGCCTATAAATTGGTTTTATCGCCGCGTTAATTAGCGAAATCGTAAAATTCTGGCACATCGGCACACGAACATTGTCGAATTGAATTCTGTAAAACTAAATACATAAAAGAAGTTTAACTATTTATGTAAACTGTAAAATCGGATTACAAAGCGACTAAGCAAGAGAAAATGAATACACCAAGTTCGACTTCCGGACAAATCGTCATCATCACCATACCAGACATTGGAACTTCACCGCTTGACACAGGCCTCTCCAAGAAAAGAGGTCTTGTGCCCATAATTGTCGCAATGAGCAAGCGTGTTGGCAATTGTAGAGTGCGGCTTTCGCGTCGGGGATGCTGCTGCCCATCCCAACCTGTGCATTTCAGCTGCACTGTTTTGGATGGATATACCGCCATCTGTCAGTTCTGGTAATTTAGTCGCCATTTACGACACCTGGTGCAGTGGGAGGTACTATTCTGCTCTGCCGGAACCTTCCGGCAAATATTCCTCTCATAAAGGCATCGAGCCTTCCCGGGCGTACTAACACAAAGGCATTCTCAAATCGAAGCAGTCGACCTCATTGGTTTACTTTCCTAAATAAACCGCCACACCGTCACTTATTAGTCTAGTCTGGGTGGTAAAAAAAAACTCTTAGTGTGTTCATCATCAGCATATCAGCCATAAGACGTCCACTGCTGGACATAAGCTTTCCCAAGTAATCTCCAATTGTATTATCTCCAATTGTAATCTCCGGTTGTATGCGGTCTGTGTCCAGCGCGATCCTGCGGTTTTATTATATATCCATCCGTTACATTGTAGCTCCAATGCAACTGTGATTTTCAACACGCATGCCCAGCGCGACAATTATGGGTAAAACTAGAAATTCCCCCTTTCTTGGGAAGCCCTATGATCCAACAGTCGACTTTCAATGGCTGATATAATGACGATGATAATTAGCCGGCTCTTAAGTGACATCTTATTTGCCGTTATGACATCCAAAGTTTAACATCATGCGGACTGTTTGATCAGTAAAAATCAACACGAAATGGTTTTAGTTTTAAAGATCAATAACAATAATAATCCAATTAGCATTTAACACATAGACCTGACTTCGGGTGCACTTGTGTTACGAATATTCGACAATAGAGGAGTTACAAATAAAATTCTTAATTACAAACTCGCGACTGTTGGGATAATGTTACTAACAAATGCGCATGTAGTCCACATAAGTATTGCACTTATTCTAGGCTTTTTGCCCTATGTATCGACGTGCAGGTATTAAAGGCAGACAGGCAATGAATTGGTGGCCGCATACAATTACAGGCCACAAATCATATTCAATTGCGCACCATTTGTTCATACCAGCGCTAGGAACAGCTGACCCACTTACTCTGGTGTTTGCGTAAATCAATGAATACTTGATACAACGCAGGGTTGCCTTAAAATGTTGCTTGTGAAATTAAAATCTTAGGGGCGGCTTTCGGTTCCATTCTTTGGTTCTTGGCCAGATTGTATTCTAGTAGTTGTGTAGTTCTCTTACCCTCTTCAGGTATTGAACTGAACAAACTAAGCTATAAAATAGGAACATTTAAATCTCTATTTCGTCCTTGTCTTCCGTGATATTTCGGCAGAGTAGAATAGTAGATCCTACTGCATTAAATGCCGTAATAGGTGACTAAGTTACCAGAACCGACAGATGGCGGTATATCCATCCGAAACAGTGCAGCTCCAACCTCCTTTCTTGAAGAGGCCTAAGTCTGGCAGTGGACTTCCAATGGCTGGTATGATGATGATGATTTAGACCTCACCCAAACATTTTTTTAGTTTACACTACAATGAGCAGCCTTGTTTACTCAAAAGAGTTACGCAGTTTCTGACGGGTATGTTCCTTTCATTCCGTTACCTCAATCGATGTTACGTCACCAGGTAATGAATTATTCTACTTTGGCCGGCAAAACTCCTCAAAATACTTCGCTTTGCTCACATATGACTTTCATTTGCATATTCTGTAGGGAATAAATATCGGCTACTATCTTTTTTTCATACCCCTAAAATATAAGGGTTATCCTTAGCAAAAAAAAAATTTTTTTGAACACATAATTTTTTTTATAATGCATTTAATATACTTTAAATATACATTCAAACCTAAATTTTCACACTTCTATCACCCCTATTTTTTACTTGATGTCTTAGTAATTTTATTACTTTATACCGTTTAAATGGCAGAACAACGTTTGCCGGGACAGCCATAAATAATAAAAATGACGTACTTTTTTACGGTGCATTCATTTCATGTAATTACAAAAGTTCGTTTCAATATTTAACCGTAGGTCTTACTAGACTAATCGACCGTTCAATAAATTATTTAAAGATCACGAACATTTTGAGACGCCCCCATTTCTTAATGCACTACCAAACTAATAGAGCTTATACATCACTGTCACAGGCCGTGTAATTCACCTTCAGCAGAATACTTATCTTAACACCAACCGGTAAGGTCGTTGTTAGCATAACACTAATATTCGTAGCAGCAAGTGCATTTTGTGGAGTCGTTTGTCACTCACTACCTGCGGATCTGCTACGATGTAGCTACAGCGTAGCGGAGACGCGCGCAAGTTATATCACTACGGCGTAGCACGCAGATGCAGGCTATACGATATAACGTAGTTGGGAGAGTGTTAATTTTGAGTAATGTCTTAATTATACTTGTTATCGTACTGGCAAATATACTGTACTCGGTAAGCGGGAAACTAGTGAAATTATTTACATATGGTACAAGAACTTACTGTAATACTAAGTTTATGACCTATGAACTCTAACTCCAGATAATCATTGTCAGTCACGAACTCCAATACTGGACATAGACCATCTTAAGTAATTTCCAATAGGACCGGTTAAATGTGGTCTGCATCCACCACGATCAAACGGTTCTCCAGACAGTGCTACTTAGACTTCGTTCACATTTGAATTGCCTCCAGAATCTTACGATCTCATGGGCAAGGCTACTTCAGCAAGTCCACTGGACAATGAAACATCTTTACGTATCTCACAAACATTTCTCACAGCTCTGCGGGAGTTGCTAGACCTATCAAAAGCAGTTCTCAAGTCGGATTGGTTTGCATCATAATAATTACCTTAATAAATGTAAATACTTCATATATAATTAAAATATCTCACTCTCAGCTTTTCCGTAAATCAGACATTGTTAGGGATGTTATGAAGCAATACTAATGCTTATTTTTCTATGACTATATCAACAAATATACAGTCCACATCACTGCGGCCTGTGGAGGGTTTTATTATCATTTATATATCAACAATCGCGTTGCCATAACATATTATGGCACATTACACAGTAACGATGCTTCTCCCACTCTTCAAATCGGTACACTGTAAAACGTACCCGCTGTTTGGCGGTAGGAGTAGGTGAGAGTAAAATACTAACGCAGACAACCCTTGCTTACAACCTACTTATCTTAGATACGATAAACCATAAACCTTTAGGAAAACTGACATAACTTTATCTCCGAATATACCAAACGTGCCGTAACATAAGTTTCTCAACCCCCGACCTTAAATAAGAAAGTATTTCCAACAGAATTTGTCGTACTGCAAAATGTTTACGTTGCCCGAATCTGACCGAGCGCTAGCCAGCGCGGCGCCGGGATGGGGGCACCCACACCCCTTCCCTCCCACTTGTTACCCCCGCCCTCCAGTTTTGGGAAGAGCCCAGTGCGACATGAGCACTCGCTGGGAGAGGTCGAGCCGCTCATGCCTGGAACATCGATTAGCGACCTGTTTAGTTGAAGCGGAATTAATGAATTTAAAAATATAATTATGTACCACAAAATATATATGTTTAAAGTATCACTGACTTCAAATTAGTAATACCGAATAGAAATTTATATGTAGAGGTTTTTTATTTATTTTCCGTTGCGTTGACATTATTACACAAAAGTATACTGTTCAGGTGCAACGCGTTTCTAAAATTACCTCACAGGACTGTAAAAATGAGGTTCCGGGTTTGAGTTCTGCACCACTTATTATTTGGCAGTTTGACGCCCGCCTTCGGTGACGCAGTGGAATGGGACCCGCCCTAGACACGGCGTCTCCAGACAAAACGTTTGGCTTTTCTGAAGCTTAGTAGAGTTGAAGTATCTTATATTAATTAAAGTGAAACCACTTTAATTAATAGAAGATACTTTTTTTGTACGAGTAGGTTAATATGAAGTATCATGAAAAAATACAATTTGTACGAAATGCTTTCTAAGCAAATCGACTTGGTTTAGTCATCTGCCCTGTTAAGAATATCGTTTGTGGCGCAAAGGTCGCGAGTTTCATCGGTTTTATTACGCCATCATAATTTCAGGTGTGGGACATCCACTGATGGTCTTATTCAGGGATTTGTGACCAAAACATAGATTGTTATTTTATGGTATTTATTCCAAATATTGATACCCTGGTATATTGAAGGATACATTATTCCAGAACGATGTACCGTCTTCTGTCGATACTGATGTATCTGTGCCCCCTTACTAGTTAGAGATACTAATTTAATAAAAAGCTTTTCTTAGGTATTTTTAAGGTTCAGGCTGGACACAGGCCGCATACAACCGGTCCTATTGGAGATCTTGTGGAGGCCTATGTCCAGCAGTGGACGTCTTAAGGCTGTTATGATAATGATTTATTGTTTTTCAAAGACTACTTACCGAATAGAATACTCACAAAAACCTTATATCTTATGAAAATCTATAATTCTTGGTGGCATAGCGGCAAAAACGCTCGAGTCGTCGCGCGCAAATCCTTCCTTCTCTACAGGGAAATAGTTTGCTCGTTTTTCTATATGTTAATCCCACCCTCCCACCCCCCTAACCTGCTCTCTTTGCATAAACTATCCTATGAATTATTCAATATGACTATTTGTTACGCTATCTGATGGCCGACCTTGTCCCCGCGCAAGTCTGTTCGCTTAGTACCAACTTGAATCGTATTATGTTCTTAGTGTAATTTTTAATTGGATCCTAACCGTTTTTCATACACGACAGTCTATGTTACTCTTTGAACAATTAGGCGAGTGCCAATAAAATCTGATCGAATTTTTTGTACAAACACAAACATACAGTCATGCAGATGTTTTTCGTTATATATACAAAAACTGGCAACTCAGTTTTTGTATTAGATACAGATTATACCGGCCTATCTATCCACCAGTGGACGTCCAGCGGGCAATATGACGATGATATAAAACATTTTACCAGCCATTAAAAGTCCACTGTTGGACATAGGCCTCCCCAAGTAAGGGGTATGTTGCTCATAATTGATGCGCTGGGCAAGCGTGTTGACAATCGCAGAGTGCAGCTTTCGCGATGGAGAAGCTGCTGCGCATCCCCTGTTCATTTGAGCTGTGCATTTAGTATACCGCCATCTGTCGGTTCTGGTACCTTAGTCGCCTCTAACGACACCTGGTACAGGGGGAGGTACTATTCTACTCTGCCGGTACCTCACGGCTAAAAAATGTAAAGTATATTAATTATGTATGTATGAACTCATAGCAAAGGCAGTATAATAAAAATAGACTACATATTACTGAAACACGTTGATCTATGGACACCATTACCGTTCGTAATTTTAGCCTTCGAGTTCGGTGTAATTGCTCCTGCTAAGATCGTGCTGCGTGCGCCCGGGACTCACTAACAATATACTTTAAAATTTATTTCTCTGAAACTACAAGTAGCTGAGCTCAAAGTCTGCATTGCATGCAACAGTGTACTGACTCACGTTTGTAACTTTATGGTTTGTGAACGGATCGGAATATAACCAGGACTAGTTTCACGGCAAGAAAACATCATCATCAGCAGCAGCTATAAAACGTCCGTTAATGAACATGTTGCCTATAATTACCGCGATGGACAAGCGTGGTGGAAATCTTAGAGGATAGCTTCATAACAGGACTGCTGTTGCCCACCCCCACTCTGTTGCTTTTACACTACGCTGTTTCGGGTGCCTGTCGGTTCCAGCACCTTAGTTGTATTTTACGACAGATGGTACAGGAGGAGGTAGTGTAGTAATCTGCCGGTACCTCGAAACAAAAACCGCATTTAAAAAATAAAACTATAATTTGTATCGGATCTGACTGTTAACAAATCCTTCGTATTTAATTTGGATTAGAGCAATATAACTTAAACTTGAAACATACTTTATTCAAATTGCCCTATTATAAAAATAATAATGTTGGAACAGGAAGTACTAGAATCTTTTTGGCGGTACTTTTCTACCGCCAATTCTGTCTTCTTCATTAATCCCTGTTTTTTTTTCTTTTTTTCGGACGAACCTATTGCTGGAATACTCTGACATCAAGTCCAGCGCCACCGAAAAAATAGGGCGGCACCTCTCATAGGCGAGAGGTCCAATGCCGGTTTTCATCCTGCGTACCCCGCATAGCTCGCGAGATCTGAGCGAGACCGACGGTTATTGCCCGAGGGCGCCTCTAGAGGCTCAACTTAGGCTCGGGCTGCCATCGTTGGGGGTGAATTTAATTATGAAAATTCAATAAAAAAGGACGGACAGAGTGAGCCCGTCAGCTCTAGGGCTGTCAGTTATCGCTCGTGGGGGCAGAGACTGCACGCGTTCGCCGGCGAACACGGTGTTCTGCTCGGCGAATGCATGTGCAGTGTCAATGATTGTGTTGTGCCAGTGAGAGGGCGGGGAAGGGCTGCGATTTTCGCGGTAATCCTATCGGGCGGAATTATTCCCTGGAATAATGTCCGTCTGAAGCGTCTATATTTACTTACGCTACGAACATGCATGCATTCCGCCTGATAGTAAGTGACACCGCAGCCCAATAGACGCTCTTATCATGCTGGAACACAGAAATGCAAAAAGTGCTGTTTGACGGGAGAAATAGGTGCGGATGAGGTACCAACGCAAGCGACCTTCGTATGAAGTCTAGTCTCTAGTAAAAGCATAAAACTGCTATCACCCCCCAGCCCTGTTTACTTTCAATATAATTAAGCCCAGAGGTACTTCCTCCTATTGTTTGGCAGGCACGGTATCACCTTTCAGATTGATTGTCGCGTGAGACTGCGATATTGGAAGGATTATATACGATATATTGATATACGAACAAGCCTTTTGTGGAGCGTGCAAGGCGGATCCAAGTTTAGATTACATGTTAATTTGCTGTCAGCGTCCCTCGCAGTAATCACCTAGCGGTTCTTTGTAGTAGGTAAATAACCTACATAAATCACGCTTGTGTCCCATCGGATAAACAGAGAATATGTATCTTAACATGCTACAATTTTGTCATACCTCTCTTGCTTCCTTTACTCGCATTAGCCCTTTCATATACCCTCGTTTATCCATAGAACTTCTGACCCTAACCTTTTTTTTATACCTCTTTTACCTGGTTAAGATATGTTCGCCTCGGTCGTTCTATACCAACACTTCCACTCACTTCCGCTATATATATTTGCGCAGTCATTCCACTTTCACTCATCCTTTATATATATCTAAACAAATTCCACATTCCTTTCTCTATTGTTGTCACATAATCTTTCACACTACACCCATCTCTTATCACACTATTCTCTATTCTTCAATCTATCTCTTTAACTCACACCATACATAACAAGAACTGATATCGTTTCAACAGCAGTTAGTCTACTCGCATGCTTCTTCTGCCTATATTAACGACTATGTGTTAGTATTGGAACCAATATCTGTTCATAAAAACATGAAAATCTCCATTGACACTATTTCCAGCATTCGCTATCCCTTTCATACTTCCCATCGCTACATAACATAAATATCCTTATAAAAAAAATATTTTAATGGACGGCGCAGACGGAAGTGATCCTATTTTACGCCAGGACAAACAATTTTATAATCAATATATGTATTTATGGTTGCTCTATTAGCTGACGTCCGTAACTTTTGCAATTACTAGCATTTACTTGCTTCAAACACTTTCTTATAGATATAGAATATTACCGAGAGAGTTTTCAATGATATGAAAAGTTTAATTTAAAATAACATTAAGAAATTGTTTATTTTATATCAGAATGTCACCAATTACCGTAGAACTCGTTAGATGTACACTTTGATTAGTTACTGTGGATTCCCGGAGGCCACGATTGCATTAAACACTTAAACAGGTATAAGCGTCAATATGACGTTTGAATGGCCTTGGGACTTCATACAAATTGATTGCATCGCAGGGTAGAATTGGACAGGCTGCATGCAGCCGGTTCTGTAGAAAATCTCTTGGGGAGGCTCATGACCAGCCTAAATAATTCTACAATTACCCCGCGGTTCTACCCGCATTAAGTTGCAGAACGTTCATTCTAAATTTGCCACCCACCTATTAAGGGATGCCTTTAAAAAATATATTTCACACGAGTTTCATGACTTCCAATGAATCATTATACTGAATTTAATTCAAATAACTTCAAAAACAGCAAAGTTTCTTACTAACTCTGCATCTATTCAGGGTTAACTTTCAAAAATCCATTCTCAGTACTCCTCTACGCTACAAAAGAAAAGCCTGTGAAAATATCAGTCAGTTAGCCAATTTCTACTTTAAATTAAAGATTGCATTGGCTGTCTGGTCGTAACGATTTCTCCGAAGGTTTTAAGCTAGCCACCTACCTTAATACTTATTCGTCTCGTAAAATTGTCTATCCGTCTCTTAAGTTTTTACACCTTTGCCTGTAAACTAATTTTGAATATTCAAAGTGAGGCATCTCGTTGCCGAGGAATCCTACTTTGTAGCCTAGGGTATACAGGCTATGTTTGATCCCGGAAACACAAAAGTTCCCAGGGGCTGCTACGTAGTGAAGATGTAGATTATCCAAGTGGAGGTACTCTTCTCTCTGATGTTAAATATTTGATTACTACACAAGGTTGGTGTTAATTTTCCTAATAACAAAAAGTTTAAGTTCTATTTACATTTGTCACGACTAGTGTAGACTAGAGTGGGCATGGCATTAAATGCTGCTGCATTTCCGTGACAAAGCTGTGGGATTACCTCCACCATCGCAGTAATTATGGGCTAAATTCCTCCTTTCTTAGGAGATCTGTATCCACCTGTGAACTTCCAATGGTCATAGGGTTATTCCTATAATAACGAACACAAGGCAAACCCGCGGCGCACCTCTAGTTAGATATACAGACTAATTAAACAAGGTTACACATCATGAAGGATTTCTTTATTCCCACCCAAATATGTTTAAAAAGAGGTTTGAGAGTAAATTTGAGTAGACGGTAAAGTATATTATTTAAAAATTCTATTTGCGGGCGAGATAGAACCTAAGTTAGATTTGGAGGTCATGGCTGTAAATAAGTTATATCGCGATATGCTGGAGAGTTTTCCAGGTGTATTTAGATTTATGGCGTTTGCAGAGACTAGGTACGGGTGTGGTTTGAAAGTTTACGATATTAGCGCGAATATGGCATCGACTAGCCAAGAAAACTAGGTAATGTATGAATGGCCACTAACGTTACATGGAAATGTTAGGTTAGGTTAAAAACAAATTCGAAAAAGTTCGTACTTATCAATTGTTTTTATGTCTTACATATAATCGAAATTTTTTTACACCTACCTCCAGCATGTATATGCTTGTAACTGTATACATGTACTGTGGTAGAATAATGACTTATTTACCGTGTGGTACCTGCGGAGTAGAATAGTACCTCTCCTGTATCAGGTGTCGTAAGTGGCGACTTAGGTACCAGAACCGATTAATGGCGATATTCGTAACAATGTAGCTCCAATGCACAGGAAGCAACGTTCTGCTATTGGGCAGCGCGGCAATTGTGGGCAAAAAAAAAGAATATTGAGTTTTTGGAGACACCGCTTCATTAAACACCGGCATCCATTTAAATTTGCAAATAACTTAGCTGAGTTATCGAGAGCAAAGTTTAATTTAATGTTGTTTAATATTGGTGTCTGTCCCAAAGTGCTGATTTTCAATACATCTCTATCTATGCATTCACTGGCATACCGTCATTTAATAAATAAACTAGGCGCCTAATTTTACCAGTTCAAGATACGTTCAAGTACGAATCATTATCGCAACATACGATGAACAATGTTCACCGCAATTGAATACTTGTGATATGTGTGATACAACATTTTGTTAGATATACGCACCAGGCGAAACAGATGTGCCCGGGAAATACAAACAGCGATAGCGAGCAACAAAGCTCGCAGGCAATGCTCGACTACCCGACTAGATTCGATCCACAATAGAATGCGGCGCATTGTGCGCTCGGCTTCCCGGCAAGATACGATTGTTTGGAAATGCTCCCGGCGCGATTCCCGGGTCCGCCCCGTGACTTTGGTACTGGAAATGGTATACAATATTGTTGAAGCGCATTGTTACTATTTCTGGTACTCGCATCCAATCGGAAATTGTGCACAACAATAACGTTTGCTATATCAGAATAACTGATTTTATGTTCATAACGGGTCGGAACACTCTGTCGGTACTTTCACAAGCGTTTTGCTGAAGTTATTACGAGCAAAATAAAAAAATAATTTGTGTTCTGCCTCTAAACACTACGACTCGTGAAATCGTCAAAAAATCCTTGTCCATCCCCACCTTATGCATTTGAGCTACACTGTTTCGGATGTATATACCTCTTCCGACACCTGGGACAAAAGGAGGTACTATTCTACTCTTCCACTATTCTACAGTTACGACAGAGCTTATAACCTAAATGAATGAATGACAAATGTATATAGTTCTAAGATTCGACAATCGGGTCTTCAATGCTGGGTAGAATTTTAAGCCACGAACTGTTGGATCACAAACATATTTGAGTTTGCGTGAAAGTATTTCAATTGGGAGTCAACATTTATATCTGTCTTCCCAACTACTGATTACAAGAGAGCAAAGTTTAACTCGCGAAATGTACGATTAAACTTCACCAAACAAGTCAATGACATATATGTAAGATAAAAATCTTACTATAACGCGGACTGATTTTTTTTGCGAAACTTGTTCATTTTATAATGTTCACACAACATCTCATTATGAGGAACTGATCGAGATTAAAATAATCGATAGCACTTGAATGAATACAAGTTTATTACTCTTTGACAAAAGGGATACACGAGGTTAAATAGACATCAGTTTTAAGTCAAACTTATACATACTTATACATACGTCATATCATATATTGACCTAACTCCGAGGTAAAACGCTTGAAGCACTTATATAACGGACGTCAAACGTCAGACAAGAGAGAAATCACAAATACATTACTTATATACAATATTTTTAACACCCAGACACAAAACAAACACAAATATTATGATATAAATATTTGTCCCGGGTAGGAATCGAACCCACGACCCTTGGCGCATAAGATAGGATCACCAGCAACTGCGCCATCGGGCCGACAAGTTGGAATGCTTGTTTATCGACCTGTTCTAACAAGAAATATGAATAAAAAAGCAAGTCACAGCTTTGTTAGTAATGTTTGGTTTTGGTCACTGCAGCCTTCCATCCTTGTGATCTAGAGATACTATATCACATGTACCTAGTTATTAAACTGCCTCTCTCGCCCTCCAAACCAATGCCAACAATGAGTAGAATATGAATTGCGTTCATTAATATTCTCGCAATACATCATACCATCAAATAAACGAGTACATTTTAAAACAAAGCTGTCGCGAACAAACAACAGCAAACACTCGTGACTGTTACACGGGCCGCGACAAAGGCAGCTAAACATAATCGCTGAGATCTCGCTAGATGCCCGATCCAAAGCGGCGCCCTGTCCCCGGGGCCTTCTCCTCATTACAAGGGAAGCCATCACAAATCCGGGCCTGAATTTTCGCGTGCGAAACAGGGCGCAATGTCGTCGACACCGCATCGTCCCTGCATTCCGCACCGTTGTAACATTTACATATCTTTTTATCGTTCCCTACTTATTGAGACTTGGCGACGGTACATAATATAAGAATATGGGGTTGCGGCAGTACGGTTGTAATTAACCAAATCACATGTATTGTTTAAAAATGTCGCTTAATTTTCAGAGGTTTGAGTTTAAAATGCGGTGTTGTAACCACAGGCTCTTATATCCCTTGTACGTGTCCTTTTAACATTTACACGAATCGTAATTTTTTTAACTAAATACCACGGACGAAAGCTGTTCTTTGTTTGAAAACTATTTAATAGTTTATTAGCTAAGTATTGACAGTAATAACACTGTAATAAAACTACTTTTTTAACGGCTCTAAAACGCGGTCTATTCAACTTTCCCATGTTTAGTTCGACGTTTATCGATTATCTTGATTATTTTGCGGCAACCGTACTCAAGATTGTTGGAAAATCTTCAGCTTTATCATCATATCAGACATTGAAATCCCCCGCTGAACATTAGCCTCTCCAAAAAGAAGAATTTTGCCAATATTAATCGAGGCGCTAGAAACGCGTGTTGGCAATCGCAGAGCTTAGCTTCGCAACGGCAATGCTGCTGCCCATCCCCGCCCTGTTGCAATTTCGCTACAGTCGTCTTTTACAACCACACGGCATATATTTAACAATTATAATCATATTTTAGCCAATTAATTTAATTTTTTAAAGAATTCTGTTCAAAACTTACATATGGACCACCGCATGCATGCGTGATAACAATATTCAGCTACGCTTAACTTTTCGTTGTTAGACAGAGACAGAGATATGGCGGCAACTTGGTTTGCAAATGTGCAATCATTACATTAAATTGTTATTTATTATCATTATCATATCAGACATTGGAGGTCCACTGTTGGAAATATGCCTCGCAAAGATTTTTTTTTAAACTGCCGAACTGAACCTTTCGCTCTTCCCTTATGTAAATTACTATATATAGTCTGTACACTCGTGGGCTCTTGGCCGTGTGCAGTGTCGACTGTAGCGGAAAATTGAAAGGCATTCTCGGTGCGTGGATTACGTGTCTTAATTAAAGAGAGCTCCGAGTTTATGAGAGTTCTTTCTCTTACTTTATAATTTCGTTATTAGGCTTCGTTTTGCTCTACGAACTTCAGCTTAAAATCTAATTAAGATTCTGAGTTAATAAGCTGTTTTCAAATGTATATTTTAAATTAACGCTTTTTACCTACGAATGTGGTATATCGGAAATTCAAGTAAGACTAAGTCTACTAAGAAGTCGCCCTAACGATAATTCGGATGCGGACTTATTTAGACATAGTTTATTAAAATAATACTATCTTCAAAAACTGTCGCAACACAAGAAAATTCCTTTCCTATTTCAGTGTCTCCGGAATATATTACACTAATACATACACTATGTGCTTCTATCGCTCGGCTCTATCGCGCAGTAGTTGCCAACGACACTCTTTTTAGAGAAGAAAACGAAACAAATGACACGATAATTATTCCATAATCAGACATAATTAATACAATCATATAAAAAGTGTTACGGCTGTCCGCGTCTTCGACCGTCTTCAATATTTAGATATATACATAGCATAGCGCATTAAAATAACAAACAAAAAACTCCGGTTAACCCAGGAGGTGCGTGAAAGAAAAAGAGATGTCTAATATCCCAGCAAACTGTGTACCATCATCTGTCGAGTTTGGTACCATCGCCTCTCACGCCCTCTGGTTTTGATCCGATGATGTAATGTTAGACTAGATAATAAGAGTTAAAATTGACTTGCCAGATTAATGGGGCATGGCTCGACAGCTAAAGTTGGCTGTAATATTATTTCCTGCAGATTAACTTCGTTCATAAACAGGAACCTCTACAGTGACTCAATTAATTCAGCAAGTTATGCGATGTTCCGCTTTTAGTTCGCTATCTTCGATGTAAGTGATTAATGAGATTTGCTCCGGGCGACGTGCAGCCTGCGTCCACTCCAGGTGTAGACTTGGAGTGAATGCAGGCCCTTTCTTTTGTCTCTTATATGATGTCTGAATACCGAAGTCGACCTGGACTTGACAAACGGAGATTTAGCCTGTAACTGCCGACTGCCTGCGACTGATACTCCAGTTTCGTATCTGTATTCAGTCCTTTAAAATGCAATAATTAGAGGATGTACGGATATGTCTAAGGTCCCTGCATATAAAAAAACATGTCAAAACGAAGCTTTATTCAACAGAAGCCATATAAATATACTAGCGGTCCCGATGGACGTTGTTCTGATATATTTTCATCAGAAAGCATTCGTGCTTAAAATGTTATTTTATATGCGCTGTAGCCTGTACCTGGATAGCGATAACAGCGCCATCTGCCTGGTTAATTTTTGTATCTAATTCTCCACTTGAATGCATTCAGAAAAAAATTTGGTTAGTTACAATATAGACTAACAACTTAGATGCCGACTAAAGCGCCATCAGCTGAGCCACTTTGGAGATTTAAACCATCTATGGCATCTCTTAAATGCTTACCTAAAATCATCAAAATCGGTCCAGCCGATTAAGAGGAATTCAGTGACATACACACTCACATACAGTAGAATTATATATGGAAAAATATTATAGTGCAAAATGATGGTCGTTAATTTGATTGCGAGAGAGTTTATTTGATTATAACGAATTGTACAGTTGATACTTCAAAATCACATAAAAGAAGGCTGTAAAATACTTCTGAAGAAAATAAAACAACGCTCTCTGCTCTGTAACTCAGTGTCTCCTTGAAATATTTCTGAACAACATCGTTCAATATTTAGTACATAAACATTAAAGAAACAGATTCGTAATCTTAATTTACAAACAATGTCATCTCAGGAACCAATTAGTAAGTAATTTTTAAAAATACAAGATGGATGCTCGATGGAATAAATACATCACGGGTTTGTAAGCCGGTGTTTCTCTTTTAAATGTAAATAACCAGCGAGCTTGGGTGAACGTTGATCTTATCATCACTTGTTATAAAATTATAAGATAGCGCAAGAGTCGTGCTTCCTTATTATACAGTTGGCCCGCGCAGAATTAAATCCTGCCTTCTTACTTACTCACATAAAGTGCAGTTTAGTGTATTGCTTATTATTTTTTATAGTCTTTTATATCTTTAGCTACATTTTAGGGGTGTTCAGGATGGTATTTTTCATTAAAATACAGTTATTTCATTAGTATAAAAGGAGCGTCCCGCGTTAAGTTGTAGAACCTTCATAATAACTTGGCACCCTCCTTTAACCCTACTTAGGGACTTAGGGAGGACTTTCGCAAAAGTATTTTGCAAGTGTTTCATGTCATTCAATAAAGAATCTTATACTGAATTTCAATTGAATAACTTCATAACCAGTAAAGTTTCACACTAATTATCCACCCCTGTTTTGCCCCTGTAGGGTGTGATATTTCAAAAATCCTTTCTTAGCTACTCTACGTTAAAAATGGAACCCCTGTGCAAAATTAAAATTTTTGTCGTTGATATGTCAATCAGTCTGTCAAGGTGATAAAAAGCTAAGGCAAATAATAATAAGTTTGAACACAGGTAATATTAGGCAAGTAATATAAGGCTCTCACTCACTCACAAGACCCAAGTTATGCCCACGTATTTTGTCCTCCATTCGCTGTTGGTATGCGCCATTAGAATTCCCCGTTGCCAATATTTGTTTCCCGACATCTTCGACAACGGTTATCGTAATCCAGCCAATATAAATGGTACTCCAGAACCTTTTCCATGAATCTATGGCATAAGTAGACATGTCGAAATGCGAAAAAGCCATTGTGGCATTCACAGAAGGTAGCCTCGCGATATGATGTGATGGTAGCTTCTTCAAAATACTCATTCATTCTAATCTACTATACCCCTCATAGCACTTCTAGTGGATTATATTGTTTCATAATATAAAGTGATTGCAAATTTTAAGTCATCACCATCTACCGGTACCTCACGGCCACGGCTAATTTTGAGTGATAAGTACAAAAAATATTTCTTAATTTCTGCCAGCTCTCTCGTACCAAAGTGCCGTTTAAATTAATTTGCCTTCAAAGGGCCGCACGCGCTCTCAATAAATCGTTACGAGGATGTTCCGTATTCAAAACCCGAGGCTCTGGCGGAAATCAGTTAATTGTATTAAAGACTTCAGAGACCTTTGATAGAGCCGGCAAGTCTCGTTTATTTTATTACTACGGTTCGTACTACCGTCCTTGTCTTCCTATACAAATCTATAGAAATTATAGCCTATTCTTAGTTGAGGAATAGGCTAGCATTTCTATAGTAATAGAAATTAAATAATCATTTCTATAGTAATAATGCTAAAATGTAAGTCTAAAAATAGATGACTTTGATGACCCCCAAAGATCATAAGTCACATCACATATAGACCATTTAATTAAGCCTACATTAAATTATAGAACGAACACTCTGTACCAGGTGTCCTCAAAGGCGACTAAGGTACCAGAACCGATAGATGGCAGTATATCTATCCGAGTTAAAATACGATGGGGATGGGGATGGCAACATTCCCGTCGCGAAAGCTCTGCGCTCTGCGATTGCCAACACGATGGCAAGCGCGGCAATTATTGGCAAAATTCCCTTTTCCTTGAGGAGGCCTATGGCCAATATTTCCGATTAATCACTCCGGTGACAGCGGTAGTTATTGAGGTCAATAAAAGCCAAATACCTTGGCTTTTATTGCTATTTATTTTATTATTTTTGTTTCGACAAGCTTGAATTCAGTCAACATTTACTTGGCTACGGTATTTACGAACAAAAATCTCAACTATCATTGCTTCATACCTTCCTGACATCTTCAAATATAAGTAGAGTCCATTCCAATCACGGATCATAGAGAGGCGATATAGTTTTGTGTGTCCAATAGTAGTAACCGTAAATATACAAGGAGTGACCCACGTAAAACCTAAAGATAATCGGTATAAACAGTGGTTAAAACACAGGTATACCGCCCGCAGCGCACAAGTATTAATCTACCCACTTAACGCGACTAAAGACATCAACGCACAGCCATATCGACTCTACCACCTTCGCTGTAAGGTTAAATCTTGTACGGAAAGGCAAAGGTGAGAATATGTTGCGGTCAACCCCTGCGCTCAAAGATCCGCGCGGGCTGCATCCTTTGTGGCAGGATATAAAAGCGGGATTAGCTCTCATGAGGGTTTACCTCCTCACGTGCAAGGCTTGCGGGGGTGTAGAGTTTCGTATTTCATTAATCTGTTCAAATAGAGGGTTGTTTGCACTTCAAAGGATTTTATATAATACTACAGGTGGTCTCTATGGGATTTCGCATAAAGAATGTATAATGCTCTTTCTCTAATCTTCAACCGTGCATTAGTTTGAATTATTGAGTAGATTTAGTTTAAAATATGCGTTGGTGCTCAGCACGTAGATTGCAAAGTGCTGTGAGAGAACTCGTTCAGACAAGCGCAGCTTAAGACGACCCCTGAAGTAAATAAACGATCTGATCAAATTTGAATGCTTTAAGTGCAAGTAAGATATTTCTTGAGAATCTACTCGTATGTCCTAAAGTGAAAGGTAGCGTTAGTGATTGCTTTGCTATCAACGTGCAAAGTGCTAGATGCTTTATACTGCATGCATCTTACACGTCCCGCCGCCTGTCTGCATGATCTCGTTCATCTATAACCTAGATAACAGATTTCTATGCAGGATAAACGTATGCCGTGGGATACCGGCAGAGAAAAATAGTACCTCCCCCAAACCAGGTGTCATAAATGGTACCGGAACCGACAGATGGCGGTATATCCATCCAAAACAGTGCAGCTCAAATGCACAAGGCGGGGATGGGCAGCAGCATCTCCGTCGCAAAAGCTACGCTCTGCCGCGATGGGCAAGCGTGCTGGCAACGCTTGCCCAGCGCGGCAATTATGGGCAAATCCCCCATTTTTGTGAAGGCCTATGTTCAGCAGTGGAGTTACAATGGCTGGTATGATAATGATAAATGTACGAAAGTATGAATGTGTGAAACAGTAAGAAATTCTATAAAACCCTTATCAAATGTAATGCAAACTATCTGCAAAAGCTACATAAGGTCAAATATTTTCAAATTTAATACATTATAGCCCAATACACTATTATGATGTGCTATTACGAGCGTCTGTAGGCTGAAGTGACGCTTACTATCACGCGGACTGTATGCTTGCTCGACGACTTGGTCTAATAAAAAATAATAAATTGTCGTTAAAATCGGTCCACCAGGTTTTGCTTAATTAGGTAGATAAAAATTCAAAAAAGATCATTGTACCTATCAATTCCTAGCAATAATTCCTGGATCAATCTTGACTTTATTGCTTTCATCCAAGATACGAAGTATTTTGGACCTTTTATAACAGAAACAGAACAGATGGGAATGAATGCGGAATTTCGGCCCCGCCAGAACAGCGGGGGCTTTTCTTTAACAGAAACTTTAGTTTTCACTGAGGCCTAAGAATACAAAGGTGGAGCTTAACAAAACATAGCGCTTACCGTCGTTCGTTGTAAATGGTCCTAAATTTCATGCTTATGTGACCAAGAAACAGCAAACAAGGTAAAACGACATCTCTCTTTGTATGTTCTTCCGGTCTGGGTGTTACGGCACGTCCGTTCCTTCTAGTTTCTTTAGCGAGAGACATCATTAATTCAAAAAGTAATAATCTTTATCTATCGTTGGGTAGAAACAACCCTAAGAAAGTCTCAATGTTGGTTTAAATTGAGCTTAATGTAACATCCAATGTGCCAGAAAATAAATATATCGTATGTCGAATGCTCTTTATATCCCACTTAAACTGATCATAAAAAATGTTTAACGTGAATTTACGTCTACGTATCTTTTGCAGTATTCAGTTGTACATAAATATTGATTAGGGCTCCGCTTACGAGCTTAAGCCTGGGGCCTAAGCCCCACATCTCGGTAGGTCTGTGAATTTTTTGCAGCATCGCCACATGGTTTCACCCGCATTAAGTTGTAGAACTTTCGTACCAAAGCTGCAACCCTTTCTTACCCTTTATGGGATGTATTTCAATAAAATGTTTTACATATGTTTCATGACTTCAATTGAAGAACTACTTCAAAAACAGCAAAGTTTCGAACTAACTTTGCACCCCCGTTTTACACCCTTAGAGAGTAAATATTCAAAAATCCTTTTTTAGAGCTCCCTCACGATATTATCCCTCAAATTTCATACCTTATAATTTAGGCCCTGCGTTGATTTGTCTGTCAGTGAGTCAACTAGCTTCTCCTCTTATCCGAGGCCAACATCCCAGCACTGCCAAATTACATGATACTATCAGGGCGTACTGTGAGGATGAGATTACGAACATATGTTATATAATTAAAAACCAAAAGTAAGTGAAACGCCGAAAAAAAATGTTGACAGTATAGTAGAGAAACACTGATCATTTCCGGAGTTTCTTATGTCGTAAGTAAACACATTTTTTTTGCTGTATCAAGCCAAGGCTGTGCAAAATATTGTACAGTATTGCACACCACGGTATTGTACACCATAACAATGTCTAAAAATGTTCGCGGTGGCTTATGTGCATCTCTTAGGGATACCCTGCAATAACTATTTTTCATCCTCATTGCACCCTTGCAAGGCCCGCTCGCCAGTTCATCGTAAATCCAAGATCGTCTGACTCACGTTGCAGTACATTGGATAAGGAAACTGATAAATTTACGACGTATTTCATAACTGGTTCATAGAGTTCGCCCGCGATAGGCTTGTGCGAGCCGGCAATCTGTACATTTGTACCTGTAATCCTTACTTTCATCATCTCATGCTGTATCAGTATGTACATATGACAAGATATTTGGACGATATTGTAAAGGTAGATCTAAAGATGGCAAAAATGAGAGATCTGAATGTTAAACAATTTATGATCTAATGCATTCAACGTAGAAGCCTAAGGAATAAAGCCAATACTATCTGTGAGGAGGAAATATAAAAAACAAAGAAGTTTCAAGTCCAACGGTGTCCGCAGCCAAATCTGTGCCGATGCAATAACCGATGTAAGAACAATGTAAAATGCAGCATTGTCGTAGAGCGGTGTGCCGTATAGATTTCTGTGTGAAGGTCGATAAGCTCATTTAAGCAGCGAGAAATTTGGCTCAAGCGGCGTTTTTAGGTCGCCGCTGGATATTAGCGATTGCAGTGCGCGGCCCAGACCGGGCTCAGAGCGGGCCCAGACCGGGTTCGGAGCGGGCTCAGAGCGGCGACTCACTCGGCGCAGCGAGCTACTCGGCGCCGCGGGTTCCGGCTCCCGCGGCTCCGCTCCAGCCCTCCAGCTCGGGACCCTGCCCGTCGCTGCCCTTCGGCGGCGCGTCTACTATCCCCATGTAAATTCAACTTTTTACTTCTCATCACTCGACCGCATACCAGCTTCGATGCCTTGAAATCTGGCGCATTTTTAACAACAATACCCGCCTGCCCGCCCGACACAATGCAGTCACGCCGCGGAAATTTCGATCTTATGTCAATCGATGCGAAAATCATAAATTGCAGATGCCATCCCATGACCGCGAGAGCGAGCCATACAACGAGTGAATTAAATACCGGCAGTGCTAATAATGACGTTGAAAGCGAATGTTTGCCTAGGGACCGGACGGTTCCATGGGGTTGCGTGAGGCGAAGCGGGCGGTCGGGCGCTAGGGCGCGGGGCGAGCCGAGCCGCGATGCAGTGGTGGCCGCGCGGTGTCGATACGCGTGCGGCACCGAGCGGCGCGGGCGAGCGGGGCAAGCGGGGCGCGCGCGGCGGCGCGGGGCCGCGGGGGCGCAGCGGGGGGACGCACGCGCGCCCGCACCAGTACGTTGCCGCCACGACACGGCAACACACGCGTCCGCTCGCGCTTTGCGATCGCCACGCGGTTTCCGACGGGAACATGACTCGCTGCGCCCGGTGAGGCGCCGTCGCACGCGCCCCGAATACGCGTTACGTAAGGACGTAGACGCGAACGCCCGACAACGGACGCACATCGATACATATCCAAAGTTATATCGCACTTAACATAATCCTCGTAATATTTACGAGAAACTTTGATTTTAACGCGCGCACGGGGAGCGATCGGCTCGCGAACGGTTCGCAAAGTTGCGCAGTCCGCGACGAGTGCGCGGCGCGAGGTGTCCCGGCCGCGGCGTCGGGCGTGCCGCAGTGGGCGCGCGATGCAAGCGCACAGATTGGCAGCCTCGCTCTGAGCTCAGCATGAGCGGAGCGTAACGCAGAGCTTGGAGCAGCGAGCGCAGCACCACGAGCCGCGGGAGCGCGGGCATGGCGCGCCAGTAAGGTGGCGGCCGCGGCGCGCGCCACGAGCCGGCCAGGGGGCGCCGCGGGCCAGCCGGCCTCACCGCCGCGTCCCCGCACCGAACCCGCTCCGACCCGATGACACATTGACTTAGAACTGCCACCATTGCTCGCATAGAGTTGGTCGAAAAATGGGGGCTGACACCTGTCCTCAGGCCGAGGCAGGAATGCCCCCGGGCCCAAGAGCAAGGCGGAGACCAAAGGTACGTATGGTAGGGGCTGTCGTCCGTTGGCGACGTGCGGCGGTCGTAAAGCGGTCTGCGGTCAGGATGTGTCCCGTTTGCGTCACGCATACGGCACCCAATACAAACGCACCGGCGAGCGATGGAGCGGCGACCACACGCCGACCGCGGCGCGGCCGATGCACGCGCCGCTCGCTCGCTCCGCACTCATGTACACCGATTTTGTTATGGAATATTTCGACATGTGTTGGTGAGTCCGCGCCGAGCTGCGACTAACACTGCCCGGACTAACACCTCTCTGGCGACGTAGAGTCCAGAACCGTCTAGGTCGTGCCCCCACTAATTAATTCAACTGATGGACATTCTCTAGTCCCGACAGTCACGTCGCGGGGTAGGTCGGACGCTGAGCCATCTCGCGTGGAAGCGAGGCCGCTTGCGCCGCAGCTAATGTCTTCCAGCTTTTGTTCGCCCGCGTGCTGTTCCGCGGTCGGATCGTTACCTCTATCGGCTGTGGGAGTTGCTGGTAGGTAATGCGGCGCTACGACACTGCGTGCCATCGGAGTGAATCCGTGCGATCTGTAAAAATATCGATGATTGCCGTCGTAGTCCACTCGTGCGGGGCCCGCGGCCGACACGCGGCCGGCCCGCGGCCGCCCGCGTGTCGGCCGCACTCCCGCTGATACTCGGAGTTACAATATCCGAGGAGCTCTCACGCCGGATCGATAGAGCTGTTATATTAACCTATTTGAAGATGATCCGCGCCACCACTGAACACTGCGGTGCGTGATAAACAAATCGTTGGATATTATTTTGAGACTATGACACCGAATGTTACTATAAAATCAAACCGTTAAAATCTACTTTATCCTGCTGGAAATTGAGTTGAAATTACTGAACGGGAATTAGAAAGCGCATCACGGACAATTTGTAAGTGAAACGTAACCCCGAGTGTCTTTTGGCGCAGTGACACGGACGGTAACAAGAAAATTGCTTGATTGCCTGCACAATGGGCCGGTGCGGCCGGAAATTGGTGGAATCGAAGTAACTGAACGAATGCACAATCGATATATGCTCTCTCCTCCAATACGGCACAGGAAATTGCCGTGTTTCATCGCAATATCCTTCGGCGAGATAGACTAATTTTGCATGCACGTATTCGGTATAGTTCCAATGAACATAGCTTTGGTTGCGAGTTTAAAGGAAATCGTGAGCAACCATCTGAACTAAACTTATTTTCAAATTACATGTGTGCATTCTTTAATTAAATAACTGTACACAAATACTTAAAAAAAATTACAATCAAATCGCATGCTGAACAATATAGACCATTAGCCATACTTATGTCTACAAAACAGTTCCCCACCAGCCGGCTGCACGGAAAACAAACGGCACACCATTTCGGAACTGAGAGGCAGCCTTGGTGTAATTAGAGAAACGCTCACCAAACGCTATACATCTCGCGCAGATCTAAAACGGTGCAAAAATATAAGAAAGTTGAACGCGCTTACAATGTTTAATTTACTATTAGAAAATATGCTTTTCTTACGTATGCTGGATGCACTAAAATTATTTCTATTTCACGATTTCTAGATCGTGCAGTCATTTGTGCTGCAGCAGCTGCGGCAACGTGCTTATTACATCTAAAATAACTAAAATCCTATGTTTCTACTAGCACAAGCTGAATTTGATTACACGTATCCCATAAATTATTATTGCGTCAATTCTTGTCTGTTGCACCAAAAAGATTTAAGCTATTTTACAATTTACAATTATACCAACAATATATAGGTATGTTTTCTTCTATGATCTATGCAAAATTTGTCTTTAGTTACGCAGGGCGACATTTGTCGAAGGAGTGTGGAACCTCTCACGAGTCAGCCATTTTGCCTCTGACTATAGATACCAAATTACAGGGCCCTTGAGGCAAGTCTACCCGTGACTACCATTTTCTGGGCAAAGTAGGTCGTATAAATTATTTTCACGTTCTATTTATTTCTTTGAGATTTACAAAATTATATGCAATTACTCAGCTTTCTGGAATAGAGATTCCTTAAAGGAAAAAAGATATGTTGGATTGAAATTCAATATAAGCTTACATTTTCGTTTTTTGCGTTAATATTTAATAATGTGATGACTCACAAATGTTCCGCCAATTAATTACAGCTTATCATTCTCGTTCACTAGTAATTGATGGAACCCAATTATTAATAATTATTTTTCCGATAAAAATAACGAGGTTTATCATTTAAATCGAAACCAGTAATGTTTTATTAAAAAAGTAACATGTCGTCGCGAAATACATACGCGTATTTTATATTATTTTGGCCACCGTTTCATGGCGACGCAATTTTGAGTCTATATAATAAAACACAAACACCGTTGTCTTAACTAGTGATTTTTTTTGTTTATGTAATTAACTTTGTTGGTGTATTGATATTATAACAATATGAAGTAAGTACACAGGGTGAGGTTTTAAAGTAATATAACTGAACTACCATGAGGTACCGGCAGAGATAGAACAGTACCTCCCAGTGCACCAGGTGTCGTAAGAGGCGAAAAACGTACCAGAACCGACAGATCGCGGTATATCGATCCGAAACGGTGCAGCTCAAATGTCCAGCGCGGTAATTGTGGGCAAAAAACTTCCTTTATTGGATAGGCCCAGCACTGAGATTTTTAATGGCTGTTATGATGAACTGAATTGCGACAACATCACAAAAATGGGTTAAACTTTTAAGAGACGACGGAAAATATTCTTTTTCGATTCTTAAAATGAAGCTGCATCGCAAATCGTAAACGTGACAAAGGAAGCAAATTGAGCAGACAGCACGGAGCTCCGCCATGCGGCTGTCCACCGACACGTCTGCTCCAAGTTTTGAAATGATCTAGACCATTAAATTGTCATGAGCATCTAGCTATTTGTTGTGAAAACGAAACGCGGAGTTATTTTTTCGACCGGTCCGATGGTAGTGATTCCAACTTGTGCGGTGTGGGTTCTGTGTCTAGTGTGTATGTTATATATTTACTTAAGTAGTATATTTGTGATTCCCCAGTTGTCTGGCGTCCGTAACACGCGTGCTTTAAGCGACTTACACGGAGTCAGGTCAATGTATGAGATGTTGTGGAAATTTATTCCATTCAAACCATTACATTCCAACAAACCATTCAAAAAGGTATCTAAAACGCCAAACAATCATCATTAGATCTCTAAATTTTAACTCCATATTGTAGTTATATAATAAATGCTAAAGTGGCTTCGTTCGGTGGCCATGAGATACCGGCAGAGTAGAATAGTACCTCCCTCGGTCCCAGGTGAGAAGAAGCGGGACAGCGAGACAATGTAGCTCAAATGCAGAGGATAGGCAGTAGCATCCGCACCCTATGCATCAGTTACAGGCAATTATGAGCAAAGTTCCCCCTTTCTAGTGAAGGCCTATATCCAGCAGTGGACTTCCGATGACTGATATAGGCTGATATGACTGATACCGACGAAGTCTATCCAGACGAAGTCGTAGGTGGAAAGCCTGTTTAAATTATAATAGATCCTCCAGACAAATACCTCAATGGCTTTTCATTTCCCGTGGCTTTTGTCCTTCTGCCCAAGCTCCGGAGAGTTAACAACGCGGACTGCCTTCTACTGCACAAGTTTGATTTGAATTAGAAACTGTCCGAACTTTGAGTCGGATTCAAAACATTCATTTAACGTCGCCTCTGTATGTTCGATATTTTAGTTTGTTTGCTTTGGCAAATTATATAAAAGTATTTCGTTGGATCACTATTTTATACGCGCATTATGTCACTTCTGAATAATAACTACTGGTTAATCATCTATAAGTATTCTTTGTGCATTTATTTATATTAACGATTGGAGATTCACTGCTGGACATAGGCAGAGCGTAGCTTTCGCGACAGGGTTACTGCTGCTCATCCCCGCCCTGTGCATTTTAGCTGCACCGCTTTGGATGGATATCCCGCCATCTGTCGGTTCTGGTACCTTACTCGTCTCTTACCACACCTGGTGCACGGGAAGGTACTATTCTATTTTGAACTAGATCTACGCGGTCTGCTAGATATTTGCATTAATTTTAACATATTCTCGTTCGTACAATACGAAACTCAATTTTCAGTTAATAAAGGACTGACCTATATTCAGCTACGACACCGCGGCACAATGCAGGGAGGAAATCGTTATTTTTTCCGCTGTACCGCACGCAGCCTCTTACAACTGTGCCCTAATCGCAAGCTCGTATCTTTATAGACTACCTCGAAATTTAATTCTGCCTTCGTTCAGAATTAAGCTGATATTCTGTTTGAACATCAAAGTCAAGATATCTTGTTATTTAATCAGGCCTCACCACAGACACTTTTGAATATTCATGAAAAATAAATCCCTAGAGTACGAACACGACTTGCAGCCAGATATTTTTAGACCAGCTCGACAAAAAAAATGTAGGCAATTATAAGCGTCACAGCAGCATATAGACGCTTGTAATTACAAGGATATCACTAGCGCGTTGTAATCATTGTGACTTGAAGATATTATGTCACATTACCCAGTATTTTATTGCTTCTCTTACTCTTAAGAACTTCAATTATGCTATTTGGCGCTATACATTGTTGAAAGTGAGGTTCCAATATATGAGGTCTACCTTATGTTAATACCAAATATAGGTAGTGCAGGGAGCCTAACTTAAGACTACACTGCCAGCACTGGACGGCTCTAAAAACTGATGTCTTATCAGGTTATATGACCGCCAATAATGGTCTTCCCTCCCCAACAGATAATTCATCGATTTGAAGGATTTTTTACTTGTAAATACTGAGCAGTTGTGATCACGGTGTTGTTTTTTCTCTGTCCCAATTTTCGCCGTTTCGCATTTAGCAACATAGTTTAGGACTATTCCCGGAACTGAACCTAACTTACCTTACGGATACACGTCATCTCGAAGACTGGAGGCAATGTATTGTTCATTTCTCGGATGATTTACATGTTCAGACCATAAATAGACAGCAGACCAGCATATCAAGCTGCAGGACGAGGGGAGCGATAACTTTTACCGCGGCTTAGATTACCTCCCTACCGGCACTCCTTCACATCCCTCGATCGTCAATCACCTTTGCAATATACTCGGTGATCCGTGTCGATATTATAATTTTACGATAGCATAAAGAAGCTCACTGAATCTGATGAAGGCTGTAGTTGTAGATCGGTATCGATACAAGGCAAGGATATTGAGCAATAAAAGATATAACACATTTTCCACATCGCACGTTCGACGGCCTGTCACTCGTCGATGTCGCATAAACGAAGGTTTTTATTATGGGACCAATACGATGTTCTATTGAAGTCTTTGTATTTTGTTCTTTTATTTTTTTATGAGGATATCATTAAATCAATATGAGACTTCTGTTCCATTCCGGATACTTACAACAAAGGATAGACAATTCCCGAAACCTATAAGCAGCCGCGCTTTAAAGGTAGAAAACCAGTATAAGATGAGCTCCCATTACTTCCAAAACTCCTACCCTCTTTTTGGTGCGTAACAGGCTTGCGTCTGATATTCGTTTAGAAATAAGAGGTTAGCGTCTAAACATATCGTCCTACATATAGTGCTACTTGGATACTTTGATTTTATTATAAAACCTTAGACTATTGCCCAAAAATTAGTTATTTTTTTTATGGAGCCGTGAGACGGGCGCTGCAAGCTTACTCTAACTCATAGTGCGAACATAATGTGTGTAACAGTTTCTTTTAAAATCCGTTTAATTTATATTATCATCACACACGTATTGACTGTGTACAGTAATTATATTCATTCCTTTAAATTTATGTATAAAAATTCCCTTTGAGTTGTTTTATATATCACCCAAATAATTCTCTTCTGTAGAAGAAATATCTTATTAATATCGGCAACACTACCAAGATATAATAAGGTTATATAACGGTAACACATGCCTGTCGTAATGAAATGATCCTAATTATTTACATTGCATTATCTGCTGTTCTTCTTACATTAATTACTCTTAAAGTAATTGATAATTTCCCTAAAGAAAACACATGGAGAATGATCTCATAATGATCATGGGTCTCTTACTTCAAATGGTTCTCCCGGTGTTGAATACACACCTAGCTACCCACCGAGACAATGTAGCTGAAATTTATTTTGCGGGGATGGGCAGCAACAGCTGCAAAGGAAGCGAAAGCTGCGCTCGCCCTTACGACACCTGGTACAGAGGAAGGTACTACTACGCTGCCGGTACCTCACGGTTAAGTTATTAAAGTAAAAATAATAATGGTACAGCATCAAAACTCCTGGCTCAGCATTGCGAGTGGAGACAACCCTACATGCAAACAGCTCGCATGTATACGTTTATGAAAAATCGCCATGGAATAATACATGGCTGTAAATCAGGATTCTTCAAAGAGAACTCGTTTGTTTGAATTTCCTAACGAGAGTGTTCGTGTCCTGTTGTATATCTTTCGACGACACGTTTCTGAACGTGCGAGCAAATTAAAATCATTTTTGTATTCGGAGTTCATTTTAGCTTATGGAACATTCTCTGTTATGCCTCTTTGTGCATGGGATGGATGGATGGGGATAGCAGAAACCGTAGCGAGTGTGTTGCTGGCATTAAATCATGGAGTATTACCGCTAATGACTACTGCCAGTTGATTTCAAAAATGCATTGAGGATTTGTCAGTTTTTGACGAATAATAAGTAAACTTGTCATCATGATCATCATCATACCAGCAATCGCTGGGCAAGCGTGTTAGGGATACTGCTGCCCATTCCCACCTATGCATTTGAGTTAGTGTCTCAGACGGACATACCGCCATCTGTCGGTTCTGGAACCTAAGTCGCCCCTGACGACACTTGGAACATGGGGTGGAACTATTGTATTTTGCCGACACCACACGGCTGCTTGCCATCTTTTAAAATGATTGATGGTGTAAATGAGAATAAACCGTCATGTTAAGACAGACTTTTCGCTCTAGAAAACTAAAAGGTAACAGAAAACAAATGTTACTTAAATTTTAAATGATATTTCATAATAGAGCTTGAAACTATTTGTGTATACACATACTCGTATATAGATCAACAATCTAAAAATCATACTAAACGGATAAAAAATATTTATTTATTTAAGCCAGCTAAATGTTGATTAATGACCTTGGCTAAAAGAAACTGCTGGGGAAGCTTAAAGGAAAATATCTGGACGGGGTTAAGTAGCCGGTCGGCGCTCACGGCACGATCTAGACTTAGTCGCTGTAATATCAGTCTGCATTCATGAACAATGATAATGTTTATAATACTTTTTTGCCAATACTTCGTAATGACACGCCAAGTATACTGAAATTTAATTGCAGTTTCGCTTCTCAACTCTAAATCCAAATCCCTGAATCTTTTAACGAATCAATCTCTCTACTTTCAAATAAAAATATATAAGAATCCGTGTAATATAACATTTGCTGTGAGGTACCGGCAGAGTAGAATAGTACCTCTCCCTAAACTAGGTATCGTAAGACACGACTGAGGTACCGAAACGGAGATCCGTAACAGATCCGTAACGTGTAGCTTAAAAGCATTGGGCGTTTGCCCAGCGTGGCAATTATGGACAAAATTCCCCCTTACTTGGGTAGGCCTATGTCCAGCTATAGACCTCCAACTGATATGATGATGATGGCGGATAAAATATAGCCACTGTTGGGCGTCTACTGCCAGATTAATGAATTCCTAAGAGGTTTCAAATGTAGAATATTGGTGGACAAGCCAGTATTTTGATTTCAGATACAAGTGGCAGGTCGTTCAGGTGGCTGTCACCAGGTTTCCTTGGCTACCTTACCCTAAGATCTGTTATGTTGACAGCAGTTATTATTTACATTTGACGGTACATAAATGATTATATTAATAAAAAAGTATGTTGTGTATGAAATAACAAATGGTCTGCTCAAAAAGCCTCAAATTTAAATGACGCAGGGACCTGTGTTAGAAGTATCGGTTGATTTATAGGTAGCATCAATAGCTTTTGAAAAATACAGCCGTCCATTGAAAAACGTGCTAATTCCAAAAAAAAGAATGCATATCAGTGCATATGCAACTGAGCTTACTTGTTAGCTTGGAATGATGACTGGCCAGCAAGGCCGTGAATAGCAGCAGTGATCTTCAAAATATTGGCGTTACAACTTAGTTCTACCACAAAGGTCTACTTGATTTTCTTTTTCCTAACTCAAAAGTAACTAGTTATAACACAACATTAAAAAAAATATATTAAACTATTTTATTCAGTTTATACATTTAATTTATAAATGTATCATTATTACTGATTACCAATTTGTTGCTGCATATGTATAACAATATTATCATTGTGTTATTGATCATTAAAGAAACTTATTGTATCTTTCTAATCCCCCACTTCCCTAAAATGGGGAAGGATGTTTTTAGAGCATTCCGCTATTTTCGAGATAGAAAGCTAAAAATTGCGGACTATTTGTGACTTTTCGCCGTTTTCATGGCGGGAAAATAAAAATTGGTACACAGACCTTGTTACCAACGAAAAATATCTGCTCTTTTGTTTTGGGAACCTTCGCCCTTTCAAATGGGGGGTGGAAATTTGTTATCCGTGTGATTTCGAATTTAACGCGAGCGAAACCAAAAGCAAAATTATCTTTATTTCTAAAAGTACAAGCAATTTTGTTTATCTTGCGTATTATTTAAAATACTGCTTTAATTTAATTGTATAAAATAAGACTCCAATAACATATCCGCCATACATAAAAACAATTAACAAAAGTACATTTTGTGTTGGGAAAACAGAATCGGCCGGCATATCGACTGAAAATATTAGCACGTGCTATTTATCTAACGTTTGTATTAGAACGGAATAGCTGGACGAAGGACCAACAACAGACTCCATTAGCCTAATTTAAGCCCAACGATGACAAACCGTGTTGGACAGCTAGCCTCGATGCCGGCCGGGGTCAACGAGAAATCTATACGCTGTGCTAAATACTCGTTTGTCTGTTTGAGCCTTTGTCCCCTTTACACGACTAAGTCCACAAACAAGCCTGCGTGCCAGAGTCAATGGCCACCCAATAAACTAGTAAGTTTGTGTTGGTGTACCTTTATTAGTATTTTCACGGATACACGATTGGTGGGGTTCTAAAATAAATACAATCGTTATCACATCAGCCAAAGAAAGTCCACTGTTGGGTATAGGCCCTCCCAAAACAGGAGAAATTTGCCGATAATTGTCGCGCTGCGCATGCGTTGTGGTAATCGCAGGGCGCAACTTGGCAGATGGCTTGGAGAGTAGAATACAGCTTCCGAGAGTCTCAAGTCTACTCTGTCGGCTTATTTCGGAATTTTCTGCCAGTTCTTTGTAAATTGAAGTGTATTGTCACAACGATTGGGTTAAAAATTTAAAGAGTGTTTTGTTTCACACAACTTCTCAATCATGAGCTGATTTCAAGATAAGTCGATTAAAGCACTCGATTACAGAGATCAGATGACAAAGGAATCATAAATACTTCACCATATCAGCCATTGGAACTCTACTGCTGTACGTAGGCCACTCCACAAGAAAAGGGGAACTATTCTACTCTGCCGGTACCCAACTTTACAATGACCATGGCTAATGCACCAGATATAGTAGTAGATCTTCATTTGTTTTTCACAAAGGTGTAGTCTTTTGTCATTTCGAACAATATCATGTGCAGCTACGAGTGTTGAAATAAGTCCATCACATAATTCAGTTTAATTAATTCAGTATCTTTTGTTGTTAAACGGACATAACGGACGAACTTGAACGAGCTGTTTATTGCGCTCCGTTTTATATAGAGCGCGGGCACGCGATGCGCTACCATCAATATTGCTTACGGGAAGTGCGGCTCTAGCTGTGAACTCATCACATCAAGGCCTTAAGGTCGCGTGATCACATTCGAGATGTTTAACTTTTCTTAATAATTATTAGACCAGGTCGCGTATAGTCTGCGTGATAGTATGCGTCACTGCAGCCTATACACGCTTTTGATATCACGAGATCACTAGCGCGTTGCCAACTCTGTGACTTGTTATGTCACGTTGCACAGCAATGCGAATACTGCTGTTTGGCGTTAGAAATGAGAGTAAGGTATCATGCGGGTACCAATACAGACGACCTTTGTACCTCAAGTAACTAGCAAATTGCCGGGACTTAATGTTATACCTGGAAAAATTTGCCCGGAGCACAAGTTTAGCTCAAATCTCTGAACCACTATTCTATTTGGTTGGTTATTATCTTATCAGTAACTTCAATACGTGCGCTTTATACTTTTCTCAAACGAGTGACCAATCAAAATACGACAGTTAATTTAAAAAACGACCTTATTTTTACGACTCAAAAAGCATAATGGCCTGTCCCCTAGCCAATAAATGCAACCTTACAATCGGAGGAACCGCCATATTTAATGTGCCAAAACAAAACATCGAACAACAAATATCTATACTTCGCTACAAAAACAATTCGTCGATTTGTGACTGTAAAAATTTTGTTATCCGTGTGTTTGTTAAAAGAACGGAAGTAGCTAAATCCATAGCCCTGACACATCTCCCCGAGAAATATTTTTATTTTACACACATTTTTGCGTGAGCAATAGGAGTCAATGGATATCGATGCATGAGATGCCAATGTTGTGGAGCGGAATGTCTGAGATTGTTTTTGGTACATATCTGCTTATCTGACAGGGTAGAATAGTACCTCCCTCTGTACCGTCTAAGGTACCAGAGCCGACTGATGGCGGTATATCCATCCGAGACAGTATAGCTTAAATGTATAGGTTGGGGATGGGCAGCAGCTACCTGTCGAGAAAGCTGTGCTCTGCAATTGCTAACACGCTTGCCCAGCGCGACAATTATGGTAAAAGTGGCCCCTTTCTTGGGGAAGATGATGTCCAGCAGTAGACTTCCAATGGCTGTTAATGATGAAAATGATGATCATAATGAACTCAAGCATATCAAGGAATTCATGAATTCACTATATATCGTCCCTCCCGTTTAAGGGAGTACCAGGGAGTAGATTACTACTGCCATACTTGAGGCATTGAAACCGACAGATTGCTAAAGCAAGCTTTCTGGTGGTGACGCTACAATTGCTACCACATATGTCTAGCGCAGCAAAAAACTCAACAGCAATGTGTAATAATCTCTTCCGAAACCATATGTAACATAATGTGTACAGCTGCTTTAAAAGCTTGAGCTAATACTATATTTTTGGCCATTACTAGAAGGTCGGATGCTCCAAACATATGGAACGGACCACTTACCGCGCGCGATCCACAAGCGTGCCATCAAAACCGGCATTTGTTTATTTCTTCCTGACACGGCATACGAGTTTTCACGACTCCGAAGGTGCCAAAATAAGCAGCAGTGACAGCATGATGAAATTCATCATGATAGCCATTGGACGCTATAAAAAGGGGGAATTTTGCCCATAATTGCCGCGCCGGGCAAGCTTGTTGGCAGTTGCAGAGCGCAGCTTTCGCGACCAGCCTTCACATTTGCGCTACGCTTTCTCAGATAGATATACCGCCATCTGTCGGTTCTGGTATCTTAGTCGCCTTTTACGACACCTGGTACAGAGGAAGATACTAGAAACCGGTATCTCTTGGCAGTAAGAAAAAATTGTTCCGGTGAATTGGGACAATGACGGACCATTGGAACACGGGCATTATTTATGCATCCCTTAATAAGAGTATTCGCTTGCTACCCGCTTGTTAACTATGTACGTTCATGAGCATCGATTATTTTAATTGGCCCGTTGGACGCACCGTAATTCTGTAATTTGAGAGATAAGTAACTGTAATTGGCGAATTACGTCGTTACGTCCTTGTCTTTTTAATTTTATATATGAGCCAATTGTGGAAAATCCCAACACATTTTGTTAGTGATCATTATTAATAAAATGTATTAAAATAAATAGATTCCCACAACGTCTCATAAACCTGACTCCGTGGTAAGACGCGTAAAACACTTGTGTTACGGACATCAGACAACAGAGGAATCACAAATATACTACTTGAATACATATATTTAACACTCAGACACAGAACAAACATAAATATCATCGAACCCACGACATTTGGCGCACAAGACAAATCACTACCACCTGGAGCCATCGGGCCCATCGTATGAGTTGTATTCTTTAGCATTACTTGAGCTCTGTTGATACACACCTCATAGGTAACCGTCTAGTTAATATTGTATTTAATTATGAATGTTAGTTTGTATTACAGTTATCTGTAAGTATACCTGTACTAAATAAATAAATAATTATTTTTATTAAGTTTTCCTATTTTACTAATAGGAATTGAACATGATTTCGGACAATCTTGACTCGTACCCAACAAGAAACAGCTACACAATTATTGTATTTTCATGTTTCGGCAGCCCCAATTACCCGTAATATTTCATTGTTTTCAAAGAACTCCGTCTTGCTAACGAGTGCTTGTCTTGTCAACACGATGTTTGGATTTCCTCGGGAGGGGAAAAGAGGGTAGGTTCGATTCCTGAAAACGGGCTCAATTAAATTAATTATTATAGTGTATAAAATAGGTTAAGTACGTAATGTGTAGCCTGTCTGTCCGTGTACATGCGATACTATGTGATGTTGGCTATAGATGAAACATAGTGGAAACAATTCCACGAGGAAAGGATATTTGCACGAGTGCTTCCTGCTATGTAGAGCGAGTGCTAATAAAAGATTTTAAACAATTCTCTGAACCTAAAGACCGAAGTCTGCATCCTAATCGAATTTATAAAAGTGGCTACATTCGACATAGTATTTTCAATCTAATTAAAAGCATTAGACAATTTTAGATCAAAGATATCATATAAACAAATATATGGCGATGCAATGGTCCTGATTCGTTGTTTGGCTTGATGGCGATGACCTTGCGCGCCAAAGGTGCGATTCCCACCCAGGGCAAATATTACATGAGGATGTTTGTTTTGTTCTGTGTCTGGGTGTTAAACATATGTATTTAATTAATATTTATATAATAACTCTTTTATCTGGTGTCCGTAACACGAGTGCTTTAAGCGACTTACCATGGAGTCAGGTCAATGTATCAGATGTTGTGGAAATTTACATATATTATTGCACAATTCGATGATCTTATGGATTAACATTTACATTCGAAAAATAATTTCATCATAATCATGTCCATCGTAACACGTCCACCGATGGATGGGCTTATACAACACAATTAGGGATACTTCGCTCATAATTGTGACGTTTGTAAATCGTGATGGCTATATAGATGCCAATGCCCTTTCATCACCACACCAGCCATTGGAAGTCCACTGCTGAATATAGGACTCGCATAGCAGTTGGCAATCGCAGATCCCAGCTAAAGCGAGGGGGATGCTGCTACCCATCCCCCATGCATTTGAGCTGCACTATTTCGTTCGTTCGTTCATCTGTCGGTTCTGTTGTACATATAAAACAATATCCAATTAAAAAGTAGTATATACTTCTTGTTGTTATTTAAATAAATGAAACTGTATTTTTATAATCAGAAGCGTTGTATGATTGAACATTAATGGCGGGTCGACAATAGACAGACACCCTGACACTTTTACACAGTGTTGCCAATATAAAAAGATGAAAATGTATCTACATTGCTTGTCTATTAACACTTCTGAACCTTGCGACAACTGGAACATTCATTTAAAGCAGATTGAGTTGTTTTTGAACTTGAGTGCGTCCCGTCCCGCACCGTGGTCGCGTATGCTCGCCCACGCCGCCCACACTTCTATTTGTTGTGATTTTCGTACCGCATGTGCCGCGCTCTATAAATAGACCGACCTCATGTTGAGGCTGTTCGTACAGAGCGGACTTGTAAAAGGTAAATATAAGCCAATGTCAATATTCATATGTCGCTTCGTAACAACACAATGATGGTTACGTGTTAATATAAATACGTATTCTTTCTATCCGCGAGTCGACTCTGGCTGTGCACGGCTGTCTGACAGTTTTTGTATCATTTACGTGTTAAGTAATATACCTACAATTTTATAATGGTTTGCTCGGTCAGTCATTGTTACAGCCATTGACTTCTGGACATATAGGCCTTCCTAAGATGGGGAATTTTGCCCATAATCACCGCGCTCACCAAACAAACGCGTTGGCAATCGCAGAGAGCAGCTTTCGCGACGGGGAAGCAGCAGCTCATCCCCACCCTTTTGCAGCCACCAGCACCCACCCAGCATTTGAGCTACACTGTTTCGGATGGATATACCGCTATCTGTCGGTTCTGGTACCTTAGTCGCCTCTTACGACTTCTGGTACAGGGGGAGGTACTATTCTACTCTGCCGGTACCTCACGGCTCGGCCAGTCGCATTTATGTAATATGTGGTTGATAACACATATTCCAGTGTCCCATCAGGGTATGCAGAGACCATGGATCCACTCCACTTGTTATGATCTTTGCATAACCCTCTCGCTTCGCTCTTCTACCTAGTTAACATAGGCCGTCCTATACCAACTCTTCCAATCACTTCTTTTCTATGTATTTGTGCAACAATTCTACTTTCATCCATCCTTTCTACATGGCCGAACCATCTCACCTTTATATATATATAATAATAATACATATCCAATTCTAATTATACGTCATACTGACGTGCTCACGCGTGAGCGATATTACTAGTGCTTTCCGTCTAAAACTTGCTGAATATAATAAAACCAGTATTTGTCATGAAAGATTTTTTACAGCGCACACTTTGTCAGAAGAGAAACTAATAATTCTAATATAATTAGGTTTTTTGCCTAAAATTTGAATGCGTACGAGTAACCGTGTAAATGTCAGAATCCTCTAAAAAAATCCCTTTTTTTGAAGAGGCCTAAGTCCACAGTAGACTTCCAATGGCTGATGTAATGAGGATGATAAATTGTCCGATGGCTGGTCGAAGGAAGCGCATCCTCAGCAGTTTCAAGTCGCTAAACACTCGCGTAGGTGTGGATGAGTCGTGTACGAATCCAATAAGATCTCCGTCTATTTTCAATATGTATGTTATTTATAAGCCATTTCTCACAACTTTAAAGAATTTTCCCGCATTTTATAGATTGTTAAAATTTTATGAGAATTATATAAACTATATTCGGTGAGTGGTCCACTACACACCGAATGGTAACATACCTATTTCCACAGCCAAATATCCGCATTGATCTGACTTAAAATGTGATAGAAACATTAAATATTAGTCCATCACTATCATCCTACGTATCATAGGATAGCCACTGGTGGATATGTAGATTCCCATAGACCACCATTTTAGTATTATTTTGCCAGTACCAGAAAAGAGTGTAACGGGCCCGATGGCACAAATGGTATTAATCCTATCTTGTCCGTAATACAATTGCTGTATGCGACTTATCAAGGAGTCAGTTTTAGCGTCATGATTCTGCTACTCATTTCTGTCTAGTTACATGTGACCTGCGCCCTTGGGGAAGAATATACCGCCATATATAATTATGTAGTTCTGTGACCACATTCGGTCGTCCCAACGTCTGTTACTAAGGGAAATACGTCACCGGTACATCATCATCAGCCCTTAGAAGTCCAATGCCGGACGTAGGCCTCCCAAAAAAGGGGGACATCTATAATTGCCGCACTGTTCAAATATTTGTTCCGTAATGTGTCCCGTCGCTAACATCGCGGTGGGCGTCTCTATCCGTTTACTTTAATACAATTATCCCTAATTAAGGACCGGACAAAGTAGTTAGCTCCGAACTTCCACTTCTCGCCATTTCGCCAGAATAATTAATTAGTGGCGGTGGAGATCGCGGCGTTTCCTTTTTGCCAAGTTCGTCTTTCATTTAACACGGTCGCCGATTAACGCTGCCATGTCTTTCATCTTGTTATCGGTTTCTTGGCCATCTTGTGACTTAAAAATTATCATCAAAAGTCTATATTTATAGTTGTGTATGAACCTACTCGAGAGTATAATAGAGTAAAATAATTGGGCGTGTCTACTATGGTCTCGTTAGTATAATTGCTATTTCCCGGAAAGGACAAAGTGCGCTTGAATCCAGGGCAAGTTGTTTTTTTTTTATTTAATTGCTTTTCCGTAAATTTATCGCATTTGGCATTATTAAATATTCTTTCAATGAGGTAGAGGTGAGATTTAAACTGACTGATTAAGGTTTTATTACAGTATTAAGATTTTGTTTTAATTTTAAGTTAATACTGACGGATTCTGTGTATAAAGTACTAATAACACACAGTTACTAACTGCATATAATATTAAATTTATAATTTACATTATCAAAACAGCTGTAGTAAGTCAACTGGGAACATATTCTTTTTCAAAGGGGAATTATGACCATAATTGCCGCGCTGGGCTGGCATTGCGGCAATCGCAGAACGTACCTTCGCAACGGGTTACTGCCGCCCATCCCCGCCCTGTTGCATTTGAGCTTCGCTGATCGGGTGGATATACCGGCATCTGATGATTACAGCATTTACCACGACACGACACTTGATACTAGGGGAGGTACTATCGGGGAGGGGAGGCGTTTAATTAGACTTCAGAGGATAAATTAATTGTGTTCATCAAATATCGATCACGTGGTACACCATAGAGAGAGACAAAGTGAGGGGGGAGTTAGTAGTGTTCATATTAAAATAACATACGCTGAAACCTCCTTAACAATTGGTGGTGATAAAAATCATCATCATCATTACAGCCAATGAAAGCCCACTGCTGGACATAAGTCTCCCCATAATTTTACCCATAATTTCCATGCTGGGCACGCGTGTTGGTAATCGTAAAGCGCAGCTTTCGCAGGGATGCTGCTGGCCATCCCCACCATATGCATTTGATCTACACTGTCTCGGATGAATATACTGCCATCTGTCGGTTCTGGTACCCTAGTCGCCTCAAACGACATCTATTATAGAGGTGACATCTATTATTCTACTCTGTCGGTACGTCTCGGCCAAGAGACAAAAATGTGGACACGAAAATGTTTGTTTACCATATAACGCGATTGGCCAGTACATTTGATTAAAGTTATTTGATTTTTGCAAAGTTTGAATGCTCGATCGATCCAATGTTCAAATGTTTTCAAGTTCGTTCAAGTTTGATCGAACGCAACGACAAATCAATACTTAGACATACTTTTCCAAAAGACACAACCCACTGTAAATTTGCAATCTGTCTTTAATTGCTCGTGTTGGCACAATGATAGCTACTTCATCGCTTAAGGTTTCGATTCAGCCTTTTAAACGATACGAGTAGCAAATTTGATGATGTTTGTATTTATTCTGTGGGTGCGAGTTAAATATATGTAATTATTATATTTGTGATTTCTCTGTTACCGTATGTCTGTCCGTAACACAAATGATTTAAGCGACTTATCATGAAATCAGGTCAATGTATGTTGTGGAAATAAAAACAAAAGTGTCAACACTAGTCAACACGCCTCCTGTTGTGAGACTTCACATATTCTACGTGATTACTCGGAAGACTTTTCTTTTTGATCTTTGCTTAACATCGTTCTTGCGTATTCAGAACACATAGCTTAAATCTCTAATAGTTTTGGTGATATTTTTATTGCGAAGTCATCGTAAGAGAATAAAAGTGTTATATTATATGTATTTTAAAATTTTATATTATATAAATATATATTTTAGAATGCATATTAAGAGACCAGATCATTTGAAGCGTGAGACAATCAATTACATTCACATATATATAACCTCGGCTAGAATCCTGCACATTCCCGTGTATGCACTTGAAGCACTTATTTATCAACATACAATCAAGTGCCCAACCTTCACATGCCCTTAAAGCCTCTGAGTGCTAACCGATACGTTAGGGGCGCGCGTCCATTGTGGCCGCTCGAGAGCGTGCGCTGGGCCCTCGAGAGCGTCCGGGGGCGCTCGAGAGCTGGGAGGCGTCGTCCAACACCGCCCACTTCACTGCTGAGGCTAGCAAATCGTACACCACTCTGGTAGGGATGCCACGGGCGACTTTATCCATTGAGTTTATCGATTGAGGATTTGTCATCATCATCATCTTATCAGCCATTCGAAGTCCACTGCTGCACAGAGGCCTCCCAAAGAAAGGGTGAATTTTGCCCGTAAATGCCGGACTGTGATAGCAATCACAGAGCGCAGCTGTTGCGAAATGCTGCCGCCCATCTCCACCTTGCGTATTTGAGCTATATACTCTGTTTCGAATCATATTATTTACTCTGTTTCGAATGTATGCACCGCAGTCTGTCGGTTCTGGTACTTTAGTCACCTCTTACCTTACCTGCATCAGAGGATGCACTATTCTACTCTGCCTCCTATTCTACTTTGTAAATCGAAGCGTATTGTCACAAAGATTGGGTTAAACACTGAAAGAGTGTTTTGTTTCGCACAACTTCTCAATCGTTGATCTGACATCAAGATAAGTAGATTAAAGTACTGTATTACAGACATTAGGTGACAAAGGAATCACTAATGCAATACTTTACCATATCAGCCATTGGAAGTCCACTGCTGGACATGTCTCCACAAGAAAGAGGCAATTTTACCCTTAATTGCCGCGCTAGGCATGGCCTTTTGGCGATTACAGAGCGTAGTTTCTGATCTAACACTGTTTCCGATAGATATACCATCATCTGTTGGTTCTGGTATCTTAGTCGCCTCTTACGGTACCTGGTACTGATCGAGGTACTATTCTACTTTACCGGTACTCCACGGCATACAGCACTTTATATCCACATTTTATTACCATTCTCATATCGAATGTTGGTTTTGGATGGGGACAGAACCTGAAAACCTTGGGTGCACTAGGTAGCAACACCATCGAATATTTCGTCGAAGCTGTCCGGCCCAACATTGAGACTTTCTTCGAAGTCTCTTAAATATTTAGGTAACTTCAGTTTCTGTACTAGATATTACAGTAATTTATGCATTATTAATTTATATCATATCTATAAGCACTATATGTCGTTACAAATAACATAAAAGAAACGTAGGTACTTGAATATAATAATACAATTTAGTACTTCATATTTCTGAATTAAAATTGTACTATTTATTATTTTTGACGAATTACGAATTTTGACGATTTTAGCAAACACTTGCGGTTTGCAATGGATCTTCTTGAATAAAAAATATTTGGAATTGTTTTGATTTTATCCTTTATTGTATATTATCTGTTAATAATCAGGGAACAACGCAGTGTGCAAATTTTTCAAACAATTTACTAGTAATAAATAATAGATCAAAGACCAATAAATTACAGTCTCCAGTAACAGGAATTGCACTAAGTAAACAACTTATATATAAATAATAGAAATATGTATTGTTGTTCGTTTCATATGCATAATAGGTTGTTATTGCAATAAGGACAATCGAATTAATAGCAATCGATTATGCATACACAATCGATTATGTGTGCATTATCTTACAGAACTGGAACGATAGAAGAGCCATTAAAAGAAAATTAGTCGTATGTAATTTTCTTTTGATTCCTGTGAGTAATTTAACATAACTATAGCAGCTGCAAGCCGTCTACTGCTGGACATAGGCTCCACAACAAAGGGGGAATATTGCCCATAATTGCCGTGCAGTCTGTCTCATTTGAACTCTGCTGTTTCGTATTATACCAGGTCGACAATCAAGCATACAGTCCACGTGATAGTAAGCGTCACCGCAGCCTATAGACACTCGTAATATGACAAGGCTATAACTAACGAGTTGCACACCTTATGGCAAGAGGATAATATGCCACATTACCCAGTAAATTCGCAGCCTCTCTCACCGACCGGAACACATCAAAGTGAACTGCTGTTTGGCGGTAGAAATAGGTGAGAATGAGGTACCAATGCAAACGACCTTTTGTATGAGGTATCTCTTATGTAAAAAGCCATCTGTCGATTCTGGTGCTTTAGTCACCTCTTACGACACTTACACGGAACTCTAAAAAATACACAGGGTAAGCCGAAATTTATCAACTCCGGGATCATCGTGCAGCACTGGCTAATGATGGTAATTTTCAGTGCTTAGATAGCTGTGAAAAATGTTAACAACTCTCATATAGAAACCCGTCGCTTAAAGCACTTGTATTACGGACATCAGACAAAAGACGAATTCCAAATATAATGCTGAAATACAAATATTCAACACCATTTTATATACAACTTTTCCCTGAGTTAGAAGATAAATCACTACCATTTGCGTCATCCAACTAATGCTCTACTTCCTACTACATACAAGAGATTGCGTCCACGAATCGAGTTATATTCAATATTCACCACAGTACGAAGCCAATGTACAGCCCTATTCGGAAAGATTAATAGGGCTGAAAGCAATCGGTGCAGCGAAAAATGGTTGTCGGGAAAATGTCGAGTGCCCTCGAGTGTTGGCTGTGTTTGATCACGTCCACGTCATTCTCGAGTCGACCGGGCGCTCGAGTCGGCTCTAGCGGCGTCGATACGTGCTCGGGGCTGGGGACGTGTTTTACTGCAACCGTTTCGTTCAACAACTTTCGAGTTGAACGAATGCAGTTGACAAATTTTATTTTTCAATGCTCACCAAAAACGTGTATCAAATAAAATAATTCGAAATTACGGACGGTAACACATAAAAGATCCTTAAAAAACCCAAAGTTACCGATATAGCCCGGTGGATTAGCAAGTTGAAGTGGCAGGGGGCGGGGCACTTAGCACGCATAACCGTTGCACGATGGAGTCGAAAGATTCTGGAATGGAGACCACGTACCGGCAAGCGCAGCGTAGGACGTCCACCCACAAGTTGGACAGACGATCTGCAGGATCACGATCGACGCTGGCCGCATACGATCGGTCCTATTGGAAATCACTTGGAGAGGCCTGTGTCCGTCGGTGATAGTCTTGCATTTTATATGATGATGATAGGTACGGTTGCCGGGTGATTTAAAGATATGCATTTGTTGTTTAACTCTTCTCCCTCAACAAAAAAACAATGGAGCGATGCTCAACCATTGTTCGCTATCAACCAGACACAGCCCTGACTCATTATCTGACAACGCTCTCGCTAGGGCTGGCTCTGTACTAAACTTAGTACAAAAACAAAGAGACAGTGGTTTTTAAAGAAAGATCTTCCCTATTACTTACACACAGGTGCATCAAAGCTATGTTCCAACGGTGCGAGCAGAAACTATGAATTTCTACTTACGATCTACGATTTTAGCATACCTCTCTCGCTTCTTTTGCTCATATCAGTGCTTTCAAATACGCTCTTTTATTTTCTTGTACTTCTGACCTTTGGCCCATCCTTAATACCTTTTTTTTTATGTTTAGGTATGCTCACTTAAATCGTCCTATACCAACTCTTCTATTCACTTCCGCTCTATATATTTGTGCAGCAATTTTACTTCTATCCATCCTTTCTACATTTCCAAACAATCTCAGCATTCCTTTCTCTATTGTTGTCGACTTCATCATTCACTCCACATCGGTCTCTTATCTTCGGGAACTTGGAGTGCTTTCATACTTAACATTCACTACCTCATGTCAGTATTGGAACCAACACGCCATTATTCGTATCAACAGCCATTAGTGCCATAGTAAAAGGTTCAATACTACATACATAAATTACTCAGAGCAAACAGAAATCTTGACGCTAAAGAGACACTACCGATTTTTTCACCATGTAGTCTATATTTAGACTATTTTCAGAAAAGCTTTTCAAGATTCTTATAAAACCCAATCGATCGTTCGATGCCCACTCAGGACAAATATTTGTGATACCTCTGTCGTCTGATGTCCGTAACACGTGTACTTTAAACTGATGTCGGAGTCAGTTGTATGTTTAAAATTTGGTGTGCATTTATTTTTATTGCCTTGGAGGCAACCCTGAACGGATATTGCACAGAACCTTGGGAGAATACCCCGGTAATGGCGGACTAGCACCCGTTGTTTACAGCGCATTCTAGTCATTGTATCTTTTGTGGCGCGCTTCTCTGCTTCAATGGGAAATGCATGAGGCGGCCATTTTTAAATTTGAACTCCATTTAGGCACGTACATTTTTTTTGATTACTTATTATGTATTTATACCGCACTCGGCTTCGCTCCCGGAACAGTTCGGTCTTTACGAAGTCCCCTGTTCAAACTTGTAGATTGTGAGATGCTAAAGATTTGCTGTAATCTGGTCGTATTAATAAGAGCCGAAAGGTACCGGCAGACGGCTGAAAGTACCGGCATAGTATAATAACACCTTCCTGTGTACCAGGTATCGTAAAAGGTTACTAAGATACCAGAACCGACAAATGGTGGAATATCCATCCAAAACAGTGCAGCTCAAATGCGGATGAGGAAAGTCAGCAGCATTCCCGTCGCAAAACCTGCACTCAGCGATTGCCAACACGCTTGCTCAGCGTGGCAGTTATGGGCAGAATACCCTTATTCTTGGGAAAGCCTATGTCCAGCAGTAGACTTTCAATTGCCGTAATGATAATTAATAAGACCACACCCACTAAGATACTGCTTTACCCACCATAACACCACTAGACCATCCCCAATTAGGACCACTTAACAATGGATTGCACATAAAATCTAGCTGCGTTTTTAAGTAACCACGATTCATATCATGGAAAGATTGAGATAAAACGAAATAAAATAGAGTTGTGACTGTGTAAACACGACTGTGTTACAATGAAAAAATTAAGCAACTGGCAACACTTCTTTGATCCCTCAACAATAATTGTTGAGTAATAAAATGTATCTCCCAATTTTGTCATCAACCGCTCAACCTGAGTTCCAGTGTGTAAGAAAATTCACCTCCAAAAAGAATTAAACGATTAAATCTCCTGTTGTTTATATCAACCCTAAGAAATGCATAATCCGAGGCGCCGAGTGACGGCCTGTCAACTCCATCTGCGCGTTTACAAACGATGATAGCACGAATCCTAAAATAGTCACCGCGCAAAGCGTACTACGTGGCACAACCGAACGCATATTTCTCTATCGCGTCGGAATTCTCTTCATTCTCACGATCTTAAACACTGCACGCGGGCATTAGCAGTGTCAACTACGGAGACATTGGCCTCTCTCATACCGGGATAAGCACAGTTTATTGATTACCTTTGCCGTGAGGTACCGGCAGAGTAGAATAGCATCAGGTATATTAGAGTCGACAAATGGCGGTATATCCATCCGAAATAGTGCAGCTCAAATGCACACTTGCCCAGCGCGGCAATTATGGGCAATATTCCCTCTCCCTTGGGGAGGCTTATTTCCAGCTGTGGACTTCCAATTACCGATTTAGTGATAATGATTCATTTATCTTTGAAAGAACATCCGTTCAAGAACAAATGACATTTAAAATTCATTAACTCCCTCGTCTACGACGAAGTCGTATCAATAATTAAATAACTTGAAACGTTTTTGTTAGACTTATTTTCGACAACACCGTTCTTACAAATAATTAAACAGAACAATAATGCGATTTCCTTTACTTCTACTTAATAATCTCCGTAAAACGTCCACTGCTGGGCATAGGCCTCCCAAAAAATGGAAGAATTTGCCCACAACTGCCTTGCTGGACAAGAGTGGTCGCATTTAAGCTGCACTGCTCCAAATAAATATACCGCCATGTGTCGGTTCCGGTACCTCAGTCACCTCTTTACGACACCTGGTACAGGGAGGTACCTCACACTACTTAATAATAATACCTTGTAAAAGATTTCAAAAGGTATTAAAATAATATGCTTATGACTATACAAAACGCAGCCGTACTCACCTCGAGGACCTCGCTATAAACCGTTTAAGAAAGTATGCACGCTGCATAACTGCAGCTGAATAATTAAGCCAGCTCCGCGCGTCGCTGCTTTATTGCCCGCGTTTTGCCCCCGCTCCCCCGCCTGCTACCTCCGCTTCGTCACGTACTGCCCCCGCTCGCGTCCCCATACAGGGCTGTCAACTTATAACAAGAATAAAACTTTTGTAGTGTATACACACGTATACATAAAATACACGAATATTTATTGCATGGTCAAAAATTTCAAAAAAAGAGTATTCGTTCGTATCGTCATATTACCATGCATGAATAAGTGCATGACCGTGGTCTCCATTCAACTGCCACATCGACTTCCTAATCCGCCAGGCTTTATGGGTTACTTTGGTTCTGATCTGTTACAGATCATTTTTAATTCGATCGCGAAAAGAGACTCCAAGCAATGCCCTCTCTAACGCTCGTAAGGCCAATGGTTTAAATATTTCAAATTTTTAACTATACACACACACTGTCACGTTCGTAGACGCCCACAGATCCGACACTTCTCATGTATTGAATTTCCTAATCTTTATACCAGTACCGGAAGAGGCACCGGAAATTTCATTAAGACAATCCGCAGCCGCATGCAATAAAGACAGATGGTCGAAGGAGGTCATTTAAAGACCGTTTCATTACTTTATCTAGTTTCAGTGCCGTGCTTGATCTCAGCACACACGGTGAGCCGAACGGTGATATTATAACATACGTATTTCTTGAATATCCTTGATAATTACACTTAAAATTATGTAAGTAAATTATAATTCACCTGCGATCATCAATACGTTTATGAGGGTCACGAGTTCAATTCCCAGCCAGGACAAATATTTTGTGTTTTCCCTGTGTCTGGTCTGAGGTCTAATGTCTGTAACACAAGTGCTTCAAGCGACATACCTCAAAGTTAAGTCGATGTATGAGATGTTTTATGTAAATATTATTATTATAATAGTAAATAAGTGTTTTTATTAATTAGTTATTTTTCAAACAACAACATTAACATGTTAACATGCTGACTATAACATATAATTATACTGGTTCCAACAATACCTACCATTAGATGTTATTGGAACCAATTCCACTATCAGTTTCTCTTGCAGGATCTTTTCTGATGGCTCGCGTAATGAACCTGCTATAAATTTAGTTACAAGACCCGTCTGGTGCTTCTTATAACACTGATTGTCAAGGTCATTTGTGTATACTTATAATTTGCAAATAGATTTTATTATAGATATTAATTTCAATTAATATTTTTACATTTTATTAATTTTTTTATGATTTAAAAAGACTCATAGTAGACCTAATTAAATAAAGATATATTTAAATTGGCATTTGACTGGTCTTTAATATAAAAATGTAGTCCATCTTAAGTTTAAATAAACTGAAATATAAAACTAAAAAGAGCTCAAGACTTTAATACCGCGCTGCACACGCCATCTTCTGAATTATTGAGGAGCTGAGAGCCGTTTGAGCCTTTTGATCCACATCGACCTTCCCCGCTCTCGGCTGACTCCGCTCGAGGGCCTCCGGGAAATTGTGTGCAAAATATTGCCACGTAGTACTGCCAGATATGCAGCTAGAGTGCGCTATATATCACGGGAAGGAGACAATTTTCAGCTTTTACAAGATCCGATATATCTCGAACTTTTCTAGTATTGCAGCATTTTACTTATCCCTTTCATCATAGGGACGGATTTCTTTAACTGTCCCTAATATAGTTTTCATTCTGTTCCCTAATATGCTCTAACTTCATACCTATCGTACTTTCATACCATACTCTTTCGTAATGACTCTATTTCAATGACCATTTTCGCTTTCATCAATAGAAATTTTGTGTTAAATTTTCTATCAATCTTCCTTTTGTTTTCTAAATTTCCGTTCTAATTTTGCACTCGTTTGCATAAATAATATATTTGCATATCCTATCGGGATAAGCAGAAACTATTCTTGGCTAATTCTTTATTCAAGAGTACTGTCCGATGGCAATCGGTTAGCGGCATACAGACAGCTGCAACACCAGCGATCATAGATCACGAGCGTCCTGAAATACATCCTTGGGTTCATCAACATTAATGGACCTCTTCTCACACATAGGCGTTGCAATTTTTTTCCATCTTATACAAGGATTACTTGCGTAAATTGAGCTTCATCAATATTATAAAATCAGATTTACAATAACATTGTCAACTTTCCCGCATGCTGCAATCAAATTAAATATTTCTTTCTTTCTTTATTCCATCTTTAACATAGCTTTCTTATCGCGAAGTTCCTTATCCTATCTGGCAGTTTCACTTACAGTAACGGTACACTATTTTTCCAAAATATTATTTATTACAGCAGCAGCGATATTATTAATATAGAAATTAATATCGCTGCTGCTTTTAAAAAATGCTACACTTTTTATTAACAATGCGTACATTAGGTTTTAATATATTAAAAAAAATTGTAATGTAAACATAATAGTTATTGGTATTAAACTGAAACCGATTTATTTTCAAATCGAAGTAACTGAAAAATCAGCAATATTATGCTTCCATTATCTTCCTGTAAATTGTTACTCGAGCCGCGCTATATTATTCACAGTTTTGTATCGTTAGAAGCCTACAATCGAAGCCTTGATGGCGTGAGTGACCGTATGCCGACCTTTACGGCCTTGAACTTGAAGAATAGTTAATGTCAGTTAAGTGATACGTCATAGAGTAGAGTGTAAAAGCACAAAGAAATAATCAACACACGCAATTATCCCAGTATAATTAAACGACTTGAGGCGACGAAACTTAGGCCTCCTTTAAGAAAATACGCTAAAATTTCCAGCTGAAAATAGCTAGAATTTTCAGCCAGACCAGCCATTGAAAGTTTAGTGCTGAACATAGGCCTTCCCAAGTAAGCGGAAATTTGACCCATAATTGCCATACTGAGCAAGCGTCTTGGCAATCGCAGTGCGCAGCTTTCGCAACAGGGACGCTGCTGGCCATCTCCTCTCTGTGCATTTAAGCTACGTTGTTGCCGCTCCTCTTTCGACATCTGGTACAGGGAGAGGTACTATTGTACTCTGCCGGTACCGCACTTGTACGTCATGTCTATGATTTCAAACTCTTTAGTTAAAACATGATCGCGTTTATAACACCCAAAACAAATATTTATATAATGATTTTTGTGTTTATTTTGTAGAAATTTGTGTTACCACTGATGTCCGATGTATTTAACACTTGTGCTCTAAGCGATTTATCTCGGAGTCAGGTCAATTTATGATATGTTCTGTAAAGTATTATTATTGAATTATACAAATGGGTTAATATCCAAAACTGCAATACTACAACATTTATGTAAATACCAAATAATCAGACGATCCAGGAGACGATCTCCCGTGGTGGCATCGGGTGGGACCTTCACGTTTGGGCGTGGTGTTAATACGATGTCGTTTTGTCCCCAGGTCGCTGCCAAAGTTGTGCAGCCAGGAAGAGGAGCCGGGCCGCCCGCCTCAGGGCGGCGTCGTCACCTTCGAACCGATACAGCACGATCACGACTTTTGCGAACGCGTTGTCATCAACGTAAGTACATCTTCTTATCTATAATAAAATCTATGTATGTGATGTCGCCGCGGCCTGGAATCATCCAAAATCGATTATCTCCAAAGCCTCCGTACTTTTATGGGCGTGTTAATCAATCAATCGGCATTAGGCACGAACTTTATATATAGATAAAATAAGTATATACAATCACAATTTACTGAATCTAAATTAGTTTTGATCGCTTTAAAATTGATAGCAATCACTAAAAACATTTTTTTATTATTAATTTAGAAAATAATGTGTATATTTTAATTTATACATCCAAAAGTTCCATACGATTGTATAACAATGCTATAATTATCAAACATCCTTTCAGTAAGTTAGCATACCATATTATTTCTTTTAATCTCAATGATAAAGTAAATATCCAATGTAAAACAATTTGTAGCAAGTTGGCCACCGTAGCATTCGCTACGAACCTTTAGAACTACAAAAGGGCTGCAAGTCTACAAAAAGTCGTAGTCAGGTGAGCACTTGAGCGTAGTCTTCGTGTCTCGTAGTATCGACTAGAAAGCTATTTGATGGCCCCTAAACCGTCGGCCATGTTGCACAAGTACTGACTAAACTGAACGTGCTGAATAGACATCTTATATACTAAATAAACTATGAATATGTTATGTACCGGCTGCATACAGAGATTTCTGCCTATGTACCTGATGGAGGGAAGAGTGACATTGTGGGATGTAGTTTTGTAGGCTTCATTGCTGAGCTAACTTAATTCATCAGCATCATCATTACAGCCATTGGAAGTCAACTGATGGACATAGGCCTCCCCAAGAAAGTAGAAATGTTGTACATAATTGCCGCGCTGGGCAAGCATGTTGGGAATAGAGAGTAGAGCGCAGCTTTTGCGACTGGGATGCTGCTGCCTATCCCTCCCCCCGGTGCATTTCAGCTACACTCCCTCGGAAGGATAGACCACCATCTGTCGGTTCTGGTACCTTAGTCCTTATAGCGGTACTATTCTACACTGCAGGTACCTCACGGCACGTAATTAAATATTGGAAATATTAGTTGATACATTAAAATAATATTTTCAGTATAAATTCGTTGGATAAAATCTCAGGTAACTTATTATTCCTATGCGTTTCTTAAAATAAAAGATATGTGATATGTAAAATATTGTCAAATATATATATTAACTAATGTATTATGACATTCAAACAGCATTATCTTTTTTATACCCTTAAAACCGAATAGGTATCGAACTTGACCTTTCCAAATCGGGTAGAGCGATCTTCAAGTTCGTCAAACACTAGAGACACTACAGATAATATATTCCCTCTTGTCTGACTTCGGTGAAGTAAATCCTGGAGATAAGTGGTCCGTCAAATACTTGAGCGGCAATGAATGGAAGAGTTGGTATACTACCCTAGGTCGTGATCGAGCTTACCTAAACCAGTTAGAACAGATACTAAAAAGGGCCAGCTCCGAATGACCACGAACAATTATCGAGCCCGTATGAAAAATAAACCAAGTGAGAGAGTTATAAGCTAGTAGCAAGTGGGGTTTCATAGTCTCTACCTACCCTGGTGGGACAGAGGCATTGATGTATGTATGTAAGTGGTCTATTTATTTATTTTATTTATTTAACTTTATTGCACAAAATGTTACAAAATGTACAAATGGCGGACTTAATGCCAGGTGGCATTGTCTCCCAGTCAACCACTACACAAAACAGAAAAAAATATATATATATA
>JACJUM010003259.1:23949505-23995566 GCA_020976665.1 Heortia vitessoides | reverse complement strand
TAGAACTCGAATTTTGCGACGTTCTCGAATGGGAAGCCAGCCGAGAAGAGAACGGTAATAGGAAATATGATTGTATTTACGCAAACCGAAACTGAAACGAAGACAGTTGTTTAATAGACGTTCTAATTTATTAAGAAGTTCTTGAGAGATATTAGTGCAGCACACGTCACCATAGTCAATTATAGGTAAAACCAAGGATTGAATAAGAAGGGTTTTGGTTTTAGTAGGAAGAAAATATTTTAATCGATAGAGCGCACGAAGCGTTCCAGTAACCTGACTGCTGATTTCATCATCATGTGTATTCCAGGTTAAGGAAGAGTCGATAAATAGGCCAAGATTTTTAACGAATGTTTTATTTAATTTTTTGTTATCAATCAAAACGTAAATGAAGAATGCAAGTAAAAATAAATTTGTAATGAACTGTTTTTATGTATGTACTTTACGATATTTTGTGAAGACTGAGGATGACTCGGGCATCAGAATTATTGAAATTTCCCTTTTTAAAGTGATCATATTAAAAACATCTAGAGTATGTGCAATGAAAGGTAATAAAATAGGTAATCATACCAATAGTGTATGTATGATACGAGGTTCGTCGCAGTAAACGTTCCCGAGCGCGTCAAATAACAGTAAGTTTCCTAGAAGTCGCTTAGCATATCCGATGTTTCAGCCGAGCTTGCAGTTTGCCCCCACCCCGCCCCCCAGGCCGGCGAATCGGGATGGATCAGCATACTCGTTTGTTGAACAACTCCGTTTATTTCCGCTATTTACAAGGCAAACTCTGAACAAAGATAACCACTATCATTGTTCTGAGTTTGCCTTGTAAATAACTGAATCGCAAATTAACTGCGGCCGTGTTTCAGCAACGTTTCATATTCTATAAGGGGAATAATTTGTAAAATTCATCATAGCAGCCATCGGAAGTCCACGGTTGGACATACTGATAATCAGCTTCTTTCCTTCTTGATATAAGATTCGATTCCTTTTCACAGATCTGATTGTTATAATCTGCAGGGTGTTGAATAAATAATTATTTTGCAAACGCGTTAAAATCTGCATTCTATAATCATTTCAATCTATACTAATATTATAAAGCGGAAGAGTTTGTTTGTTTGTTTAAACGCGCTAATCTCAGGATCTACTGATTCCGACTTCAATAATTCTTTTTGTTGGATAGTCAATTTATAGAGGAAGGATTTAGGCTATATAACATTACGCTGAAACCAATAGGAGCGAAGCGTCAGTGAGAAATGTTGCGAAAACGGGGAAAAGGCTACTATACCCCCAAAGTCACTATTCTACGAGGTCAAAGTCGCGGGCACTGCTAGTCTCTTAATATTTAGTTTAGGTCTACAATGTTTGGACATTGAAAGAGAAATATTATTTTCCACATATTTAACACTTCCATTGTAAAGGTTATGGTTATAATAAAATTTCCAAGTTTCAACCGTAATATGCAGCGGTATATAGATGACCTAGCAAATAACAACGTAATGAAACAGAAGCGAACTCTATTGTTTCATACAGAATGGCCTCCGCTGTTCAAAGCAGAAACGAAAAGAAACTACATTTTAATATTATTTATTACAAAGAGAATTAAGTAATGTACACGAAAAGCGCAGCTTGGAGAATATAAATAGAATAATTGTAATTTTCATAAGCAAAGGGAATACTTAATTTGAAACTGTAAAATAAAACTCGGGTCGAGTTAAACCGACTCGACCGAGTGGAGGCTCGAGTATGGACAGCAAAGGCCTCTGATCGAAACCCATGGATATCCATGAAATTCTTTCCATCAATACAGCCATTAGAAGTTCACTGCTGGACATAGACCTCCCCAAGAAAGAGGGAATTTCGCATATCATTGCCGCGTTGTTGGCGATTTTATTACATAACATGTATATTATTTTATCTCAATTATACCAATTTGAATTAAATCGTCATCCAAAAGACAGGACGACGTCATTAGCTAGTTGTATGTACATTGTAGTTTTTCAGTGTTTAAAAACGTTACAAAAAGAAATTGGTAAAAACTGAAAAGAATATTACGAGTGACATCTTTGTATGAACCACTTAGAAACTGTTGCGTTAAGAGATACTTTGAATTGTGCCTCCTGGCGCAGGTTTCTGGTCACTTTATTTATGTTACTCAAATCATGTTTAAACCAAATAAATATATTTCATTTAATTCTTCATGCGTGTTTGTTCACTGTCATACCAGAGAGGTGATTAGCTGAACCAAACAGACAATAGAGCCCAGCGTATATTTATTTGGGCACATTAGATAATATTTAAACATCTCTCACTGATGTGCTCGTGCCAAGATTCATGGTGACCGGGGAGGCGGCATCGGAGGTTATTGATCTCATATTTATGACTGCTAGTTTCCCGCAAATATTTTGACATGACATAAAATTCTAAAAGAAAAATATTAACCAAAGTGTTGTTTTTGAATATTTTGCAACGGCGCGGATGGTAGCGATCCTTCTTTATGCGACTAGGGTTCGATCTCTACCCAGGACAGACATTTATATGATAATATTTTTGTTTGTCTTGTGTCTGGGTGTTAAATATACATATAATTTAGTAGTATATTTGTGAATCCTCTGTTGTCTGATGTTCGTAACACGCGTGCTTTATGCGACTTACCACGGAGTCAGGTCAATGTATGAATTGTTGTGGAATTTTGTGGAATAACTTGAATACATATTAATAAACTATTTTTTTTTCATCGTGTCTTCTTATCATCTTAACGACGGCTCCGTTGATTAGTACCAAAAGGTTGCCGAAACCCAGATTGATTCAATTTTAATTTTTATTAACAAATACATTAAAGAGGAAGATTCCATTGTCTCTTTGTTACGATTTAACTTAGAAACGACTGAATTTATTTTAAAAATTCTTTCACCATTAGATAGCATCTACTGATTATGATTATAGTATAATTAGAAAAATAATAGATCCCTACCAAAAGCGCAACTATGTAGACAAGACTTGTATTTATATACGCATGTAACAAATCATCATTACAGCCATTGGACGTCCACTGCTGGACATAGACCTTCCCATGAAAAGAGGAATATCGCCAATAATCGCGTGTTGGTAATTGCAGATCGTAACTCTTGTGACAAGAATGTTGCTGCCCAACCCCACCCTGTGCATTTAAGCTACTCTTTATCGGATGGATATACCGTCACCTGTCAATTCTGGTAGTCGCCTCTTACGACACCTGGTGCTGGGAGAGGTACTATTCTACTCTAACAGTACATTACGGCAATTTTTTATTGTAGAAAAAAGTACTTTTGTCCTTTTTGTACCACTGCAAATATGGAGTAAGGCTTAATGCACCGCACGAAGCGAGGTTCAAGAACGCAATTTGTCCTGCACCGCAATATCGCCGGGCATTCTTAACCTCTCCATAAGATTCCCGTGCATTGCGATTTATTGTGCATTCCCGACTCCCTTGCTGGATCGACCTGGATATTTATCAGAAATACGGGGTGTACGTTTGCTTCGGCGCGGATTCCCGGGGTTCCTTGGATTGCTTTGGTTTGTTTTTCTGTGTGCAATCTTACGCTAAAAGGATTATGGTAACTTTAAATTCCTTCAGATATAGGATACCTTTAACCAGTGTTAGGCCAAAAGACGTGAAGTACTCGTAGAGTAGAATAGTACCTCCCTCTGTACCAGGTGTCGTAAGAGGTGACTAAGGTACTGGAACTGGCAGATGGCGGTATATCAATCCACAATAGTGTCACAATAGCACAGGGCGGGGATGGACAGCGGCATCACCGTCATGAAAGTTGCGCTCTGCCCAGGCCTTGCTAGGCCTAGGTCCAGCAGTGGACTTCCAATAGCTGCTGTAATGATGATTTCAGTGGCACGACTTAGCCACCCATTTTCAATTCAATTCAATTAATTAATCAAAGAGGTGAAATGTATATAAATTGATGTATATTTATTAGCTAAAATATGATGTTGGCGGTGAACACGACGGACATATCGACTGAGAACTACACCTGAATTACCTGAGCATAAAGCAATTAATTTGTATGTGAAAATAAATACAACATAATAACGACATAATTATCAAAAAACATCATCAAGAAACAATAAATATGCACCTTTTTTAAATAAAAACATACGAAAATTTCTGTTATTCATACACAACAAACATCAACGAGAAACAACCAATATACTATTCTCCGTTAAAAAATTTAATTACTATTGCTGAAAGACTACAATTTAAAAGAATTTCTGCGTGATATCTGATGTCTGACTTGTTAAAAATACCATTGAACCCAATAACAGTCGTCACCCATAAATAAACCTTGCACGTCCGCGAGGCACAACACGGATGACACTTACATGTACGATTTCTTGACAACCTTATAACCTGTATTAGCTATAAAGATTTGATTAATTGCTTGGGATTTTGGCCAATGATTGTCGCGCTGGGCAGCCGTGGTAACCAGATCGTAGTCTGGCTACGAGGAGGCTTCTTCGACACCGTGTCTGGTACCTTAGTCCCCTTTTACGACATCTTATACAGAAGGCGGTTATCTCGGCGGTTCAGTGACCGTGTCATCCGGCAGTTATTAAAACTCATGCAGTTCCCGCGAGCACCGAGTAGTAATCCGATACATAAAGGAAGATTGTTTTCCGTTCCGGTTTCTCGCAACAAGCATTGCACGCCCAAGTTTCCTTCAACTAGGAAATAATATGAAAACTTGTCGGTACCAAGTAATTGCCTGTTTATATAAGAATGCTTCTACAAGACTTTTGCAGCGAATATTAAACCAGGTAGATTCTTTGTTCGTCATTAAAATTGAATCCCATTACCAACTTTTCAAGTTAAATTATGCCTCGCAAGGTTTCCTTTTCATTCACTAGGTCATCATTACAGCCATTGTTAGTCCACTGAGAACCCATGTAACAAGCACAGCTATTTATACAGCATCGCTTAATAGTCAGAACGTTTAGTCCCGGGAAGATGTATCTGATAGTTGATTGGTAGACCATACCAGTAAATCAATGTTGCAATGCTTGTAATCTTCAATATTTAATGTGAGGTCTATACTCGTACATCTCCAGCCTTTAAGATTACCTGTATCCTTTGTCAGTTTATTCCACAATTGTTCTACATTTTTCTGAGATAAAAAATATGTGTTGTACTTTCCTACACCCTAGAAACATCTCTTACTAATCTTGCACTTATAAATACAATAAGTTTATAAAACTTTCTACAGTTTTTGTTCCACGTTTAGGTTTTAAAGTCGTTACAAGAGTAATTTTGTTATGATAAATAAACGCGAGAATGTTGGGAATTATAATAATCTTACAGTTTCCTGTGCATAATTAAGAATTTTCATTATGTTCTAATATGCAGGTCTATTTCACGCCGAGTAACTTTGCAAGTTGTGGTGAAGCACACCGCAGAAATAAAACCTCCAAGATGTGGAGCGGAGGCTTTCGCGGCTGGAGAGCCACTCTCGGCGTCTCGTCAACAGCTTTAATTACTCGAAGCGAAGGCTTTACTTGAATGAAAGCCTAAAAATATACTTAATATACCACTGATGAAATTTAAAACACGTCTTTAATGAGTAGTCAACTACTTTTTTTATATAACATTTTGTGAATGAAACTGTTTTTAAAGTTTTAATCTGTCTCGGCGAACTAATGTACAATTTAATGACTAAGTCAATTATATCTGTATTTTAATAGGCCTATCTCAAGCAATATCAAATATTCCAAACAAATACAAAATCTTTGAGTGTAAATTTGCTTGTTAAAATATTTCACAAATAACTGATAGTCCTGACAACGTTAGGGGGCATATGAGTCATTAATACAAATAGGTCATTGCGAATCCTCCTTTAAACTAGTCTGCAGCACCAGGCGGGTTCTAAAGCTAGGTTTGTAACAGGTTTGTAGGAATAATTAAATGAAGATATGTATGACTTTTTAACTTGACTTTTTTAACAGCTAACAGACGTTGTCATATCTAAATTATATATATTTATATATAATTATACTTTCTCTGAAGTTGGATCAAACTGTACACAACAAGATAAAATTGAATAAAATCGAATCGAATTGTTCAGACGCTCATCCCGCGCAAACAACGTGACATGTTTTATTTAATATAAGGGTGGTAAAAAAATGTAATAATGATTCTGACACTTTTACGCTAGAAAGGTTAGAATAAATTTGGCACAGAGATAATCTATACCCTGGAATCACATATACTTTTTATGCCGAAAGTGTGTTCCCTTCGGATAAATCTGCCTTTTTATTTTATTAAGATATAAAATCTTGCTTTCCACCAACGAAATTGTTGTTGTTCGTTTGAGGATACCTAGTTGACCATGTATTATATCAATCTTCATTTCTGAACGGGCTGGTTTGAATTTTTTGTTTAAGCAGATGGCGCTGCAGTCGGTTCGTTATTTATCTAAACTGCGACTAAAAATTCAAGCGAGGGCTTTAATGGTTTAGATTCTCAAATTATTTCTTTGGTTTTGGTTGAATCTATTTTATTTATCTTTTATTTATTTTTCATTTCATACTTTATATTTCAAGTGATTAGGATTTAATATATTTAATTTAAAATATTATGCAGGACAATGACTGTCGTGTATGTCGGCTATGCATTCCTACAGGATATGTAGGGAGGTAACGATTCCTTGTAAGCTTAGACGCGGGCAACACCTAGTTATGTCGAAACAGAATGTAGAATATGTACGAAACCGAACTGGTTGCAAAACATTGCACATCATATCAGCTGTAAGACATGCACGTAAAATTTCTTACACTATCTCCAATCTCATTTGTAAATTCCTATCCTACATTTGCATCTAACGATATCTAGAACATCGATAAGTACTGCTAAAGTACAACCTTACACCATAAAAATAAATTTTTGTTAGCTAATGACATACCAAATGCCAGTGCTCGCGTGTACGCGTTTGTAGGATGAGAGACAGTGAAATTGCTGGGTAATATATGACAAAATATTTTCCGGCCGCAAAGTTCATGAGGCGACAGTGACATCTTTATGACGCAGGCGACAGTGACGCGTTTCCACCAGGCGGATCGTACGTTATTGGCTAACTTAGTAACACGAAATGAAATTCTTAAAATAGTCAAAGTGCCTATCACATGCGCTTCAAAATCATCAAAAAAAAACAAAAAAGATCTATGACTATAAAAAGAAGATAAAAGAATAATTTTCAAGTAAATCTTTTACATATTTAGTGGCCGGGGCTTCCCTGAATGTAGTCAAAGACACCTGTGTAGGGAATTCTTCGCTCTTCCCACGTAATTTATTGTTGTGATTTACATAAAATATTCTGTTCAAAGGTCGCCTGGAAGAGAGCGCTCCATGCGATAATGCCACCTATTGTACTGCACTGTTGTATGTTTTTCTACGTTATTTGAATGTGTTGTTTATGGTGTGTACAATAAGGAATTTTATTATTACTATTGTGAAGTACACCAATTAACATGAGTTAGTATGTACGCGCGTGTGTGTTTCTTAATTTTTGTGTGTGTGTGTGTGTATATAGATTTGCTAATTATAATTTTACACACAAACCAATGACCCCAACAAGTGATATAAGAGTAATTTTAACAATAGGTAATTGAGTCTTACTTGAACAGTAGTCGGAAGGCACCAGACGGGTCTTATAACTAAGTTTATACATATAGGTCGCCGCTCACTCGATGCTGATCGCGAGCCGACGCTGCCTGGAGTGTGCCGGCTGTACTGGTGCTAACCGCAAACACAAAATATTGTGAAGTCGATCTGTGTAAAGAACTTACGCAAGAGTAGTAAATGCAAGCAACAAAAGCTGTTTACAAACAGTAACAATTCGTCACTCACTTCGGTTTGTAGACGTTTATGACGCATGGTTCCAGTAAATACTTTATATTGTCGGCGATTACCGCTTCTAGGAAGAAGGTACCTTCCAACTTAGCCGGTCGGCAACTGATTTAGAGCTAGATAAAATTGATATTGCGGAAGAATAACGAAAATAAAAAAATGAGTTAGTAATTGTAAAAATTTAAATTAACTGATACAATTCGAAAGCCAAGCATTAAATCCGCTTGATGGTCCACAAGGATATCACCAACGCGTTGCCAACCTTGTGACTCTACCCTCCCTACCTTATCCTCTGGAACAAGGCAACGCTTATTCTGCTGGTTGGTGGTCAAAATAGGTGAGAGTGAGATACCAATGCAGATGACCTTCGTACGAGGTCTACATCATGTAAAAGTAACTGAAAAGTCAAACTAGAAATATTAAAATGGTTTACAAAAAAACTGCCTAAAAACGTCGGTTTTTTATGGATAATGAACACGAAAATGCTGGACAATTTTAGTCTTATTTTTGTTGCAATTCACAGCTCAAGGAATGATATATTTATATATAGACGAAGATAAAGGCACAGTTATAAAATAGACAGATTTATATCGGCCCGAGTTAAAATATTAAAAATATTTTTAAGGTCAACATATTTGTTTTGTTTTGTGGGGTTCCAACAGAGAGGCATAGCACCTACATCTGTACTAGGTGACTGAGATGCTGGAACTTACCGGAGGTATTTATCAATACATCAACTCACACGCACACTTGAACAAAATATTCCCAAATATTTAGTGAGGCGCTTGTCTTCGTACAGCTAATGAGATGATGTCAGATTTCGCCTAATTTAATCTATGCATACGTATACGTTGCATGCAATTTATTTCACGTAACGTAATTTATGTATAATGTTCCCAAAGTAGTATTTGGTTAGGTTAAAAATGACGAGCGTAGTCGCGGTCAGTGATTATCTTTAAAATTTCTACACAATATAATCACACTCTTGAGTCTGAATGTAATTAAATTTTAAAAGAGACGGTACGGCGACATTCGCCTCGGCTATTATTCATTCACTCCCAATCACTCGTTCAGTTGACTGGACCATTCATTCACTGCCGGTTAACAACCGAACATCAAAGAGGGGCGTACCGATACAATATAAATCTTTGGCCAGTAAATTCACAAAGACCGTCCGCATCGTCGATTTTACGACGATGTAATATTTGGACAATAAATCCTAATTAATGGGCAATTTTTGTTGCCGACTCGGATCCGTGATTTGGAAGCGTGAGATGTAACTATTTGGATATACCGACAAACAAATAGCAGGCGTGTTTTTGTCATCGTTCTGTTTTATTATTATCAGCGTTGACCCATTTTCCTTCAGGGCCCACGAGGAGTATAAGCCATGATCTAACCCGGATCAGGGTATTCAGAACTAAAGCAAGTTACAACTTGAGTAAATAACCAATGCTTTGCAAGAACTCGCTTTTTCTATCATAGACATCTTTTAATAAAGATATCTAATTCTTTATCTAATTATCATTTGTAAGTAGTTAGTAAGTTAAGTAAAATGTGCGATCATTATGTGAACATCTGTAGGATGCCCACTGGTGGACACTGGCCTCCCCTAATACGAAGATATAGTACTCTTCCAGGAACCCCGCGGCATCCCTGTCTTTTTAGGACGTCTTTTAATTTCGCAACTAATCTGTTAACGTATACTAATATTACGATTCTACGAATCCATACGCACTGAATTAGTTATCACGTAATTTTATAATAATCATCACCTTATCAGCTATTGGAAGTCCACTGCTGGACTTAGGTCTCCCCAAAAAGTAGGGACTGCATCCATAATTGCCGCGCTGGAGAAGCGTAACAATTAACAAACATAGCAAAACGTAGTTGTGAAACAGTGTAGTTGATATATCCTCCTATCGGTTCCGACACCTCAGTCACCTCTTACGAAACCTGGTACAGAGAGATACTATTCTACTCACGACATTATCTGTAATCAAAGCCTGCTATAGGTATTTTTGGTACGCATGCAGGCTGCTCGAGTCCAATTCCCACTCCTAGATGAATTGTATGAGTTCGACAGCGGATTAAAGGGAAGGCTTCGGTTATGTTGCGTGATTTGGCTAGCCATGTTAAATCTCATTGTTATTAAATTCAAAACGGTGACGCCAATTGTCTGCACAGTTAGCTAAGTCGTATTAAAGGCGATGCGGAAACTCTTTCTATTCACCGCCTTTGACGTCTTCGATGGAGGATCGTATAGGATGTCATTATATCATCATATCAGCCGTTGGAGGTCCACTGCTGATTATAGGCCTCCCCAATAAACGGGGATCTGTGCCCATAATTGCCACGCTGGGCAAACGTAGTAGCAATCACACAGTGCAACTTTCGCTGATAGCTGCTGCCCATCTTCACCCTGTACATTTTAACTACACCTTTTCGGATGGATATACCGCCATTTGTTGGTTTTGGTATTATAGTCGCCTCTTACGATACCTGGTACAGGAGAGGCACCGTTCTACTCTGCCAGTACCTCACGGCATAATGGCTGAATAATGTAACAGCAGAATAACAATATCTTCTATATTATTTTCATATTTGAACAATTAGTGGTAGGTTTGTTGGGCACTCGTCAGAGCTCGGTATGCGTGACACGCAACCTTCTTTACTTCCAATTAGGTCCTGACGCTTTTTGTGTTTTATACAGCCACCAGTCTGTCACTTTCATAAGTGACTTTGCCAAGCGGTTGGTATAATTTTCAATGCTGTTTTAATACTTATTGTTATATTAAGACTTCAAGAATTATTGTTAAACTGTGTCAACTTCTAAATCATGGCTGTTCATTTGGATCAACCAAGGAGCGTTGATGAGAAGATGAATTATCTTATAAAACTCCACCTCTTGTTTATTCACTGGGTAAAATAATGAATGTGTCACGCGCGTGTAATGGCCGACTGTGTAGATACGTTTAAAAATAAATAGTCGTAAACATAGCTGCGTTGGATTCCATATAGTTACGCAAAAGCGCAGTCAAGGGCGGTTGTGGAGTGTCACCGCGACACCAACTGAAATTCACCAGATGAAACCGGACGTTTTTAAATGGGATTTCTGTTCCATGTCAGTGATACATTCATAGTCTCAACTCAATTTGGTAGTAATATACTTTAGAAAATAGTATTTGTCTTAGTTTGTAATATTCGGATACAGAAACATGGCTGCATTGAAATAACTGTCTCTGTCGATAATAGCCTTCTGGTCTGATCATCGTACCAGCCATTAGAAGTCCATTGCTGGACGTAGAACTCTTCATGAAAATTTTGCCCATACCCGTCCTGTGCGTTTGAGCTACACAGAAAAATGTATTGCGACTGTAAATTGAGACGTAGACTACTCATTATTTGGATGATACTGTACACTGAAAACAAAAATATATTAAAATCGATTCAGCAGTTCACAAGTCCATTCCCTATTAACACCGTGATACGAAATTTTTATTTATAAATATATGTAATTAAACAAAACATGTATTTTTCTTAAACCCCACAACATCTCATAAATCGCTTAAAACACTAGTGTTACGGACACAAATATACAACTTAAATTACAACTTATTTAACACCCAGACATAGAACTAACATAAATATCATCAAATAAATATTTATCCAGGGTAGAGATCGAAACCACGACCTTTGGTGCACAAAATAGGTTGGCTACCATCTGCGTATCGAGCCCGTCAGAGATAACAGTATATGAAATAGGCTGGTGTAAAGAAATAGATTCACATTACAGGTGATCAAAGAATTCGGACCGGCACAATCCACACACTCGTGAGTCGAAGCTGCCTCGTTGATTATGTACATCTTAACATTTAACGTAATTTATATCAGCATCATCATTGTATTCTCAAAAAACGTTGCTTCGCGACGGGAATGCTGCTACCCATCCCGTCCTATTGCATTTGAGCTTCGAGTAGATACACCGCCATCTGTCGGTTCCGGTACTATTCTATCTCCAATAGAACTAGATAATAACTGAAAGCTGAAAGTAATAAAGTCACCCATCCGATGCTAGTTAAAGCAATCAAACTAATCCTTATGACTGTTTACCCTCGAAGCCAAAGACATTAGGCGTCTATCCCACTATAGATCAGCCGAGATGCAGCTGGCAATGTCTTAATTCATATTTTTATGTGCACGAGAGAAACGCTGTTAAATCTGTTATCCAAATATTATCGAATCTTTCAAATACATTAAATTGTCTGTGTTTGTTTTTCCAATCACAAACCTCGGAATCGGTTCAATAGCTTCGCCGTTTACAGACAGACGAAGTTATTTTCGTATTTGTACTGTTATATGGCGAGAAGAGAGCGGTGAATAATATCTCGATACTCCATTTTATAGATGGGAAGGTCACTTTGTGATGACACGAAAAATGTGCAAATCTAAATATCATTTACCATTTGGTACGCGGATACATTGAAGTCTAACAAAGGGTTTGCTTTTAGGTCAAGGACATTGATTACGTAAAGAGGAATCTTATTTCTAAAGCATATTACAGTGTTAAAGATTATGTTAATGATTAAATTACATGAGATTTCAATGCTCTAACCAAGCTTTAAGTCAACGATTTGTTAGCGCCGACGCTACTATTTAGTATTGATGGAATCTTTATCAACAAGTTTTTCTTGGTCAAGTATCTTTCTGGTGGCTCGTGTAATGAACCTACAATAAACTTAGTTTTAAGACACATCTGGTGCTGGCGGACTAGTATAAGTATAAGATACGCCTTATTGAAATGTTAAATGTCTCTTACGATCCCGTCGGGTCATCAGGGTCATCAGTATAATGAATATATTATAATTTAGTAATTCATATTTCTATTCATTATTTTTGACGATTCGCTGTAGATAATAAGTCTACTTGAATCAAGAATATTTTTATTAATTGATTGGGCTACGAGGACCCAAAAACAGTTGGGACCGACACAACACACACCGGCAGTTTTAATTGGCCGTTACCGTCGACCACCGGGCCGGCTACAGCGGACATTACACATTATCACATCACGTCAAGCGTGACGACATAGACGTGTTACAAAAACCGTACGTCGTTCGCGGTCAGCAGGCCGCTGGAAAATTGATTAAAATCACTTCATAAACCGTGGCACGCTGCATACGCCCTTGGGCTGCTCACAATAAAACCTATTTTTGGATGCGTCCATTGCCAGCTGAAGCTGAGGCGGCGAAAAACTGAAAACTGTAGTATTATCATCAAATTTGGCAGTTGACTGTAATGTCGGTGGTGGAGATTCTTGCGGGGGATATTTTGGTTTATAACAAAAAGGTATTAACCGACTGTTCTAGTTGCACGCAATGCACCAATTCTTCCTGAATTCTTGCTTCAATCTGCAGATGGATGTATCGCGCTCTTCAGTCACGGGTCAGCCTGAACATTCGAAGCAAGCTTTGTATTTTATGTTTTAAGTGATCCACCCACTGATCTTTGCAACCTTGGGGAATATGTGAGGAGAGTTTGTATTCACTATCTGCACATGTTAAGGTTTATGTGAGTAATGCTCCTAATTATAAAAGGAATTTCAACAAACATACATGCATCCTTAAGTGTGCTTGTCACATTCGAATGATGTGGTCATATGTCGCTGTAACATTTAGATCTGTAACATCTGTGACAATGCGACATGGCTACCAGCAGTTTTATAATCGGTGCAAATGATTGGCTCAGGGCCTCAGGTTCGCATACCATTCAGCAAGAAAATTTTAACTACATCATCTCGTACATTGACCTGATTCCGGGATAAGTCGCTTAAAGCGCTTATATATTTAACACCCAGATACAGATCAAATACAATGATCATCATATAGATACATATAGATATTTGTTCTGGGTGGGGATATAACCATCTGCGCCATCGGACCCGTCAATTTTACAAAACTTTTGGTAAGATCTCGAATGATCTATAATATAAAATATGGCCAATAATAAGCACAGCAGCCAATAGCAGTAATGTTTTAATGTTATATAGATGCGTTTTTCTAATACTTTTAAGTAGATTATTATTTTAATTTTTATTATTTAAGTACAAAATCAAAATCATCAAATCTATACTAATATTACAAAACTAATGAGTTTGTTTGTTTGAACGCGCTAATCAAACAAACCGCTGGTCTGATTAAAAAAAAACATTAAGCGTTGTTTAGTTAATTTATTAGAAAATACTATTACACTCCCCATAAATGCTATTCTACGCGGACGAAGTCGCGAGCACTGCTAGTTTATATACCTAGCTGATTCGACATCTAGTACAGGAGAAAGGGCTGTTCTACTCTGGCGGTACCTCACGGCTTACCAAACTACAAATATCTTCAAATTGCCTATCAAGATCTGAATAAATTGTTACAAACGGAGCCAGAAAGCGTGTCAATCAACACGCCCTGACTACAGAACGACTCCTAACAAATAAAACATAGTTCAAAAATGATTTAATTTTAGTAAAACTCCACGATCGTGAAGTTTGAATTTTCACAATTTCACAACACGAAACTGACAACGCTAAAGCTTGGCACACACTGAACTAGAGATAATTCGAGAAAAAAACCACGGCGGCCATGTAATTCGTGGATCATTGAAAGATTGGAAACTTGGTCTGTTGTATTTTAATATGGTTCTCAGTATCGAGTTCATTTATGGATATATAAAAAATTCTTCTAACAAGATAAACGAATGATAAAAAATATTTTATATCATCACTACCATATCAGCCATTGGAAGTCCGCCTCCCCAAGAAAGGGGGATTTTTACCCATACCAGGTCTCGTAAGAGGCTACTAAGGTACTAGTAACTATATCCATCTGAAACAGTGTTGCTCATATGCGCAGGACTGTAATGGGCAGCAACATCCTCGACGCGAAAGCTGCGCTCCAGTCCAGCAGTGGACTTCCAATGGCCGGTATAATGATGATGACATTCGCTCTCACATCGCATCAGATTTAGTGGATCTCTAACCCGGCAATGGTAGTCAACAGACAGCGGGGAACAAATGATTAATGATGAACCCGAACAGAAGTAGTTCTTGGATCCGCCCAGCTTCATACCGAGAGCTATTTCAAATATTTTGATCTTGGCAATGGAAACATTTTAACAAAATAAGCAATTTATTCGAATAGACAAGGCAATGTCGAAAAATCTATCAGAAGTTAATGCTCTTTATAATATAACTTAAATAACAATATTAACTTTATAGCCATAACAAATGATCAAGTTTACCAATAAAAGATGTAAATTGCCGTGAGGTATCGGTGTATCAGGTGTCGTAACAGGCGACTGACAGATGGCGGTATGTCCATCCGGAACATTGTAGCTCAAATGCAAAGGATGGGGATGGGCAGCAGTATCCCCGTCGTGAAAGCTGCGCTTTTCTTGGGTAGTCCTGTCTAGCAGTGAACTTCAAATGGTTGTAATGATTGTGACTTAAATTCCCTTAAAGTTCAGGTCTTCAGTTTGTATAATGGGTTATGTCCCTACCCTCCTCGGTAGATGGCACAAAAAACACACTTCTATCATATTGATAACTTGAAACAGTTCGTGTTTGCCAACATTCCACACTAGCCGATTTATTCGTAAAACTATCCGAACCAATGTCAAGATCGCGCACCCGACGAAAAACAACCGAACCAAATATTCTCAAAGTTACCAATATTTGCGTGTCCAACTTCATTTAGTCGGGCTGGTCACCTGTTGGCTGTAAACACGCTGTCTTACTTATGGAATGCAACAGTGGATATTTCTTTTCCGTCAGGGTACCGGCAGAATAGAATAGAGCCTCCCACTGTACCAGGTGTCGTAAGAGGCGACTAATGTAACAGAACCAACAGATAGCGGTATATTCATCCGAAACAGTGCACCTCAAATGCACAGGGGATGGGTAACAGCATCCCCGTCGCAATAGCTACGCTCTGCGATTGCCAACACGCTTGCCCAGCGCGGCAAATTTGGGCACAAAACCTCCTTTCTTGGAGGCTGAAGGCTTATGTCCAGCAGTGGACTTCCAATGGCTGGTATGATGATAATGATGATGAACAGTGGATACTCGGCTATCACGTCTCAGATAAAAATTTTCTTTACATGAGGTAGACAAAAGGTCTGCATTGGTACCTCACTCTTACCTATTTCTACCGCCAAATAGCAGTGTTCGTATTGCTGTGTTCCGGTCTGAAGGGTGAGCGAGACTGAGTTTATTGGGCAATGTGGTATAATATCCTCAAGTCACACGGTTGGCAACGCGTGAGTGATATCCTTGTGATATTACAAGCGCCTATAGACTGTAGTGATGATCAATATCATGCGCTTGTTAGTAGTTTAATAGAAAAGAAAATCTTTTTCTACTTTCGAGGGAATTCCTGATAAACGAAACTCTCGCAGATGCCTCTTGTTGATTGTGGGAACTTTCTTAGACGATTATTGTTATTTTAACTACAAATGGCTATAATCTTATACATAATCTAGTGTTAATTAGACAAGGTCGACTAACTAGCATGCGGGCTGCGCGATAGTAAGCGTCGCCAGTCTGTAGTCACTTGTAATATCACAAGGATGTCTCTAGTGCCTTGCCAACCTTCTAACTTGAAGATATTAGACATAAAATCTTCAAGTCAGAAGATTAGCAAGACATCCGATACTTCGATATGAAGCTCAAAGGTCTCGCGGATTAATTTACTAAGTGAGAAGATATACTAGGTTAAACTTAAGCTAGGGTAGAGATATAGATTGTTTAGATTTCTAAATTACATAATTCTTTACATGAATTATATAAATCAAACGTAGTTACGATATGTTTGAACGATTTTTTCACTAAATTAACCTTATTAACACTGATTGTTTCCATAATATAAAGTTGATTAAATATTTTTTTAATCAGAATATATTTTTGAATATTCATAAAAATAAGCAAAACATATACTTGTTGTGAAATACTTATTCCAAAGATGTTTGCAAATTGGTCCTTTTATATAGGACACTTTAAAAAGAACCCAGAAGGTTGGCAAGGCTCTCAATGTACTTAAGGCTTTCTTATATTACCCAGAAATTTCACTGTTCCTCCCTTCAAACCGGACCTGCAACTAGGGGTAATCTAAGTGTATATATAATAATCACTCGGTGTACTACCTTTTGCAAGGCCGGTTAGTATGCTGATATAATCTCACAGCCATTGTATTCGACAGTGCGAGGCTTCGTGCACCGACATGAAATCGATTTCCACTGCAGTGCTCTGATACAGTCATTGTATAGCTTAATACCTGCATCATGATTAAAGCCTATTCATCATACCAGCCTTTGTAAGTCCACTGATAGATAAAGGCCTCCCAAAAAAGGGGACATCTGATGATAATTGCCGCGCTGGGAAAGCGTGTTGGCAATTACAGAGCGTGGTTTTATAATATTATCAGGTATGACGTGGTGCGCGCTTTAATATTCTCAAATAAAACTTCCCTATTCAAGCGAGAGATAAATAGTATGCTAGTCAACTCTTCAAATGGCTAGACCGGTTGTACAATGCGGGTATCAACGGCCCAAATAGCTATAGACCACTTTAGAGACAGCACAATCAATATTCAATATTACCAGACATCGAGATAGGTCACATGATACTTTTTTATTGCGGACATCAAACAACATATAAATCCACAAGCGTTCGCACCCAAGACATGACACAGCTATATTCATTTAACGAACTCACAGAAGGTCTAAGAGCTTTGCGTTGCCCAGCACGGCAGTGATCACGACCAAGACACGACCGATCGACTCTACCAGGAGCCCATGAACGTGGCACGGTCTGTAGAGTGCCCAGCTTATTTCAGGAGTGTCTAAACAAAACTCGTCTGTCAGACCGCTAATCTGTCAGAATAAAATATCAATGTGAGTAGCGTAACATTGAAGCAAGTTTTCTTGGAATCCAGAATTACGTCCTACGCGCACTCAACCGCATCGTGCGTCCCGTACGCACCTAACTACAGCATTTTTTGCTCATAGCAAACACTGCAAATGAAATGGCATTGAATGCAACTATTCTGCTCGTTCAGAATTGAATATAGTTTCCATTCTTAATACTGAGTGTGAATTAACCAATTGTGAATACAGACGATGTAATAATAGGGACACCATTAAAAACTAGCGCATGCACATGAGGTAGACCTTATTCAAAAGGTCATCTACATTGGCACCTCACTCTTACCTATTTCCGGCATGAAAGGTGAGACAGCCAGTAAAATCACGGGGTCATCATCATACCAGCCATTGGAAGTCCATAGTTACCGCGCTGGGCACGCGTGTTGGCAATCGCAGAGTACAGCTTTCGCGACGAGGATGCTGCAGCCCATCCTCGCCCTGTGTATTTGAGCTGCACTATTGCAGATGGATATACAGCCATCTGTCGGTTCTGGTACAATAGCCGCCTCTTACGACACATGGTGCAGTGGGATGCTATTCTACGCCGCCGGTACCTCACGGCTAATTACTAGTACTGATGATGATGGTGATGTGTCATAATACCTTTTAGTTACAAGGTTGACAACGCGTTCATGATGTTATCCTCGTGGTATTACGATTGTTTGTACGCTAATTATCAAGCACTTTGAATGCTTGATTTTAACCTGATCTTACAAAAAATATAAAAAACGTAATCGATAGAAATATATAGAGATTATACTTCAACGATTTGTAATTCTATATACCAAACAACCGAATCTACTGAACGAAGTTAAGCTTACTGCTACACGTAAAAGGGACGAGATTCTTCGTAAATACCGCGGAAAGCAACTCCCGGGCGGGCGGGTCGCGACTCGCGAAAAATTAGCCGCAATTTGTTGAATGAAGAACATTAGCTAAATGTTGCGGCGCGCTCTATTTTTGGACCACTTAAATATGTTTTAAATTCGCTTACAAAGTCAGTAAAACAATATTAAATTGGTCGGGCGGAGTCGTGTGTCCGATATCACAATCATTGTAATACACAATTTGTATGACACACCTCAAATTACAGATAACAATAGATGGAATTTTTCCATTACTTGAACCGTTAGGTTTGGCTGCTAGCCAAAATTCATCGTTCTAGGTCATGGTTAGTCCTATAGATTGTGCGTGATTTGACGGTTCCGACTGTCAGAACATGTGTGATATCATAATCAAAATAACTTTACCTAACAAAAAGAAACTTAAACGATAGTACATTTTGATACTTTAATACCTAAACTAGTTCTAGCCTGTTTTTATAGGCACTTATACTCATATATACACGCATATATGGTTTAATATAACACTATGTTTACATATTATTTACGTATATCATATATAAATGAATATACGAGTATATCCCGAGTACAAATAATTTGAAGCTATATATACATACATCACGTATGTCCCATCGCGGTAGACAGAAACTATGGATCTCTACTTGTTACGATCTCGGCATACCTCTCTCGCTTCTTTTACTCGCATTAGTCCTTTCATCGCACGTTTATTCTTGCTACTTCTGACCTGGCCCTCCTTTAATACCTATCTTACCTGGTTAAGATATGTTCACCTCGGTCGTTCGGATCCTATCCTATGCGCCCTATCGTGATTTTAATTCCTACCCAGGACAACTATTTATATGAAGATATTTGTGTCTGTTTTATATCTGGTGTTCAATGTATGTATTTAAGTAGCATATTTGTGATTCCTCTGTTGTCCGGCGTCCGTAACACGCGTGCTTTAAGCGACTTACCACAGAGTTAGATCAGTCATAAGACTTATATAATGTTTTTTGTACCTAGTTTGTGTATTGTATGAAACAATCAAATGATTAAGACTGCCTTATCCGAAGTATACTCATAACACAAAAGTTTAACGGTATATCGACGGTCAGTCATTCATCATAATTTAGAAAAGGATATAATTAGGTATAGTATAGGCAACCATTTTCGTATTTATTTATTACTGACTTCTGTTAATAGTTTCAAGTAACAGAGGTCAGTAATAAATAAATACGATGATATTTATTAAAAACAGCTTAAATATAATTAAAAATAGCTTTTCAAATACTACAGATAAAACGAATTAATCATTTTCATGTTCATTATTGTAATTTCTGTAACATTGACTCTTACGTTAATTGTATTTATGACCGTCGATATGTCTGTCAGTCAATACTTACTTGTCTTCTAATAAATTATCAATTTGCACTGCGTTTATTTCTTTATATAGTATTAATAATTATAAAATTAAATCCTTAACAGAGTTGAACAGTAGAATAGTACCTCCCTCTCGTGGTAGGTGTCGTAAGAGGCGACTAAGGTACCGAAACCGACAGATGGTGTTATATCCGTCCGAAACAGCGCAGCAAATTAAAGGCTGAGGTTGGGCAACAGTATCCTCGTTGCGAAGTTGCGCTCTGCGATCGGCACCACGCCTGCCCAGTTCGTCAATTGTGGGCAACATTTCCCCGTCCTTTAAAAGACCTATGTCCTGTGTCCCAAGAGATGATATGATTACGCGAAGCAAAATATTTGTGTCAAGTTTTAAGAAATACGCGCAAATATAATACGATGTAAAAGATAAATTGGAGAAAAATATATAGCAATTTCGTTAATATAAAACGCAGTAGAAAAACTGAAATTATTTTTTTTTTGTTGTTTACTAGGAGATGGACAAACACCTTCCCGAATTTTGTGTAAACCTTGTATGGTCTACAAGGAATTATTTTGATCTATGTCGTCGGGTTCAGCCAATTTGTAATGTAACCGCAAAAAAAATATGTTCATTGACGTCATCACATTAGAAACTTCTAATAAAGTGATTAGGTACACACACTACTGTTTGAATGGCACACACTGGCGAACAGAAAATATTAGGCACTTACTTAATATATTTGTAATCACAAGATTGGTGTCGATATCCTTCCGATGACACAACACGAGTGTCTAGGGCCGTCAAGAATTAATTTACTATGACCCCGCCTATGTTGACCAACCGCTTAAATAAAGTATGTGTCAGGTTTCCATACACAATGTTTAACAACTTGTCGGATATAATGACTTTACTTGCGCCGGATATACTGACGGGTCGTTTGTTATGATCTATTTTAGGAAACGAACCCCGGTTGTAGTGACTAGCTTGATTCATCCTTGCGACTGCATTGGCAGAACGCGTGCTTCGTTTTGTCGATTTGTTTTCCATTTATTACTCACGCTTTGTAATGTGACCCCTTTTTTAATACTTAATACCTAACAAAAATAGAAAGTTGCTCTCACATGTGTTAAGTGTTCGCTTTGTATAAAATCCTTAATTTGACGAGCTTGTCACCTCCACTTACTATTGCGCATGATTAGTAGCCTATTTCCTTATCCAGCCCCAATGATTTTATACATACCAAAATTCATCAAGCTTAGTTTTATAGTAAAGACGCGACGGTGACAAAGAGAGACAGACAGGTGCTTATCACACAAATTGTTTTCATTTCCGAACAAAGTTACACCAATTTGGTATTATATATAGAATGAGAGTCCATGTATAAGTTATCGAACACAGCACAATGATAAGCAGATTTGCGCTTGGCAAGTCCAAGGCAAGGCACGCGTTTGGGGAATAATTACTTATCGTTATATTTTGTGTATATCTTAAAAATTATAACTTACGTGTTATTCTAATGTGTGAGCTATATTACTGTAAAATTTCATCAAAACCCACACAGCGGTTTTGATATGAATCTGTAACAAACATACTGCATTCTTACGAAAATATTAGCAGGCTTATCCCAATAGTATATGTGATAGTAGACGATTGATTCAGTCATGCGCACGCCAGATACGTAACCGACATAAACCTAACGCCCAAATAAATCATAATTTTTGAATATAAATGATTAAACAAAGGCCTGAAGTGACAGCTTACAGGAATTCCGTTTCTAAACATGCACTGAATCAGAAAAATCCGTAAGCTACGGATAGAGTAGAATAGTACCTCCCATAATAGCGGTAGCGTCAAAGGCGACACTAATGTGCCTGGTGACGCAGCTAGTATTGATCCTATCTTATACGCCAAGGGTCGTGGGATCGTTTCCCTCCCAGGACAAATATTCATATGATAATATTTGTGTTTGTTCTGTGTCTGAGTGTTAAAAATATGTATTTAAGTATTATATTCGTAATTCCTCAATTGTTTGATGTCGGTGACACTAGTGCTTGAAGCGACTTACCACGGTGAGAGGTCAATGTAAAAGATGGGTGATTTACCTCACAAAGACCGGCTACTGATATTAGCGAGACCGAAAGAAGATTTAAAATGATACACTCAAAAAACTTCTAAAAAACTGAAAATAAATGTATGGTGTATTCTATGTACAGATGCAAGTGTAAAAAACCTATCGATTACATAGCAACACGAAGGTGAACCAAAAGTCAATGCTTCATGATCGCAGACAAGTGTTGAAGGAAACCTTAGCTGACTTGGGAAACAAGATCCAACAAGTTTCCGAACTTCGAATTTACTTCGGGAAGCCGCGCGGCTCCGGTTTCGTTTGAGAACTTTTACTGAAGAAAACGATATTTGCCTATAAAACTTGTACAAACACTTTTTGTTGTAGCCTTTAAAGGGCGACATTGTTTGCATAAACTTTTTTCCTCTTTTATAAAACAAAGACGAGTTTAATTAAGTCTGGGTGGGTTTTATTACGTACTGTTTATGTGATTGTAGAAAATAAAAGTTTAACATATTAAGCAGAACTGAGTGGGAGAGTACCTTAACTAGGTAGAAGAGGTATTAAAGAAACGCCAGATCATGAGCCCCAAGAATAAGAGGTATTCAAGATCGTAGCTAGTGGAAATCTACAGTCTCTACCCTGGATGGACCAGGCATGATATTTATAAGCAAAGCCTTATATAGTGTAAGGTATATGTAAAAAAAATATAGTGTATGTAATGTATAAAATATTTAGATCATTAACTACCAATATACTAACAATATCTATACTAACTTTGAAACTCCACAAAACTCTAAATAAATTCGGGAACACAAATAAGATATACGCACGAATTAATGTCTCTTAAGACACCTACTTCATCACCATCATTACAGCCATCGAAAGTCTATCGCCGAACACGGGCTAACATCTCTCGGATGGATATACTGCCTTTTGTCGGTTCTGGTACCTTAGTCGCCTCTTACGACACCTGATAACGCTTACGTATCTCACGGCAAACTTCCAGCTACACATTCGAATGTTAGGGTGTAGTTATGCATATTTTTACTAAATAAACATAATTAATTGGCAATAAAATATTCTAAATCATAATTTTATCAAATAACAAATTATAAACCAAACGAACAGAGAAATAGATTGTTCTTAGTAAAATTCAAAGAAAATCTACCATTAAGACGTGTTTGGATGTGGTTTCGAAATACACTCGGTCCCGAGCCTGTCTTTATTGATTCTGTAAATTTCTAACCTTCCCAATGAAAATATAAATAGCCCCATATAAAAGCCATATTGAGAACCGTTCGAAGTCTTCCAATGTATCATGTCTAAATATATTATGAAGACGAAATATGTGATTGTTTGTTTGGTTCAAACTCAAAATCTACTTGACCAATTTAAATAATTCGTCCACCATTAGAAAGCTTCAGCTTTTCTCAGTGACATAGGCTATATTATATTTCACTAAAACTAGATTTATATTATTTTACGTTTTTAACAAACTAACTCGAGAACTACTCGAAACTCTGGAAAGAGACATTACATCAATTTATATAAGCTATATTTAATACCTGAATTTCGATGGTAGCAGGGACTCCGGTGTTCTGCTAGTGTGTATTAATATTAACAAGTCGTTAATTGTCAATATAATCTTTATCATCATAACAGCATTGAATCTGAAATAAAAATCCGCTGCAGGATATAGGCCTCCGTAAGAAAGGGGGGATTATGCCCGCTAGGAACTGTCGCGATGGACAAAAGCTTTCGCAACGAGAATGCTGCTTCCTATCGCTGCCCTGTGCATTTGAGCTGCACTGCTTCGAATAGATATACCGCCATCTAACAGTTCTGGTGATTTAGTCGCCTCTCACGACTCCTGGTACAGGAGGAGGTAGTATTCTACTCTGCCGGCACCTTTCAACTTCGTTCGCTTCCAATAATTTATGTAATATGCAAACTAAGGCTAGCAAAGATCAACAATCGGATTAACAGTTGGGAATCACTCGAGCAAATCAAGGTCGACGCTGTTTACTGGCAGCGTGTTTGAATTGTACTTGATTGTTTTATCTGCCGGGTTTCGTTCACGCCTCGAAGGGATTCGTGCCGCCCGGCCGCGTCGGCGGTGGAAGGCATTCTGTAAATATTTATTCTGTTTGTTACTTTTGGCTTCCATATTAATAACAGGTAGGCAATCATAATTGTTAATTGAATGGCGGGATGCCATTTGGAAGAACTCGATGATCCAATTAAACACATTGAGGATTTCAAACTTGAAACTTTTCTTAGTGACACACAATCTCATATCTGGCAGTTGAAGTTGAAGTTCCCCTTCTATGACTAAGCAATGAAGCAATTTTTACCTATTGGTAAAAACTATCATCATCACATCAGTCCTTGGAAGTCCACTGGACTACACTGATCCGACATATACCACCATATATCGGTTCATTGTTTTGCGAATATGGGTGTTATCAAACAACATGTTTATAACTCGTACATTTCCTTGTCCACAGGTGAGCGGGCTGAAGTTCGAGACTCAACTACGTACACTGAACCAGTTCCCAGAAACACTCCTGGGCGACCCGACCCGGCGAATCAGATACTTTGACCCACTGAGGTAATCCACTGATCTCTGAACCATCCATCCCATTTCCTATCAAAATGTCAATCATGAAAAAAGATGACTGCATGGCAACATTTATAAGGCTGGGTTTAATGGAATCTCTTTTATCTAGGAACGAGTACTTCTTTGATCGCAACCGGCCATCGTTCGACGCCATCCTGTATTACTACCAAAGCGGCGGGCGCCTTCGGCGCCCCGTCAATGTACCTCTCGATGTCTTCTCTGAGGAGATCAAGTTCTACGAGCTGGGAGAACAGGCCACCAACAAGTTCCGGTAAACTATACACATCATTCGTAGTTAGAATTCTAAGCAAGTTACAACTTCTAAACTGTATGCATTATTTTCAGCGAGGATGAGGGATTCATAAAGGAGGAAGAGAAACCCCTGCCCTCCAATGAGCGCCAGCGCAAAATCTGGCTGCTTTTCGAATACCCCGAGAGCTCGCAGGCGGCCCGCGTGGTGGCGATCATCTCCGTGTTCGTCATCCTTCTCTCCATCGTCATCTTCTGCCTGGAGACACTGCCAGAGTTCAAACACTACAAAGTGTTCAACACCACCACCAATGGCACCAAGATCGAGGAAGATGAAGTCCCCGACATCACCGACCCATTCTTCTTGATCGAGACCCTGTGCATCATATGGTTTACATTCGAATTGATAGTGCGGTTTTTGGCATGTCCGAACAAATTCAACTTTTTCCGCGACGTGATGAACATTATCGATATAATCGCCATCATCCCGTACTTCATCACCCTGGCCACCGTCGTCGCGGAAGAGGAAGATACGCTGAACCTGCCTCGGGCTCCGGTATCACCGCAGGATAAGTCCACCAACCAAGCAATGAGTCTGGCAATCCTCCGCGTTATTCGTCTCGTCAGAGTATTCCGTATCTTCAAATTGTCCCGGCACTCTAAAGGCTTACAGATCCTCGGCAGAACTCTAAAGGCTTCAATGCGCGAACTCGGACTCCTGATCTTCTTCCTGTTTATCGGTAAGTCCACCGTTTCATGCACAGTATTTAAGTTTTTAATGAATTTTGACGGTTATCTGATCTGATCTGACAATGTTGCAGTCTAATCGTTTTAAAGGCTTCCTTAAGGAATGTAGTCGGATTTGACTAATAAATACTGTGTGAAATATTTAAGAACATTTATACATATATATATTCAAGAGGAAGAAGCTGCTTTGAGTTTAACAAAGAAGCAATGTAATGTGTCGGTGGAGAGTGGACCGAGCGCGAGCAAGGCGCGCCGCAGGCTGGCGCTAGCGTCGCGCTCGAGCTTGCGTGCACAATACGTTCTGTGTTCGCAGGGGTGGTCGTGTTCTCCAGTACCGTCTATTTTGCGGATAAAGATTGCCCCGATTCCAATTTCTCGTCTATTCCCGATGCGTTTTGGTGGGCCGTAATAACGATGACTACTGTCGGCTATGGAGACATGAGGTAACCGACAACCGCGCGCCCCGCGCACTGCGCCCCGCGCTACCCGCGCCCCGCGCCCCCCGCGCCCCCCGCGCCCCGCCCTACGCTCGCGAGCGCTCCCTGGCACTGTATGTTGCACTCTATTCTCCGTTGGTGTGTGCTTGTTCTTAAAGGTGTGGTGCTGTTTTCATCTGCGGTGTACTTCGCCGAGGCCGGCAGTGAGAACAGCTTCTTCAAATCCATACCTGATGCGTTTTGGTGGGCGGTCGTGACGATGACGACCGTAGGATACGGAGACATGACGTATGACACAGAGACTACACCCCAAATTTCGTATTTGCCTTCTCGTCATTTCATTTTGTTCCTTCAACCCCACATTGGCATTTTAACACTATTGTGATTTTCTTTCGCCACACCATGTAACTAAACATTCGCTTCGATTTGAGTTTATGGACAGTTCGCTCTGAACTTAACCAATCACTTCACACTATTCACTTTTTACAAAAATATTGCACGTTTATGACCGTTCGTATGTGTCTTATTTTGTTTTTTTACATTATTCCAGTAGTTGACTCTTACCGCCTTTGTACAATTTTACATGGAAGCATATCTGTAAGATTTTCCATCGCACCGATGCTCGAGTCGGCTGAGGCAGCCGCGATGCTTCCGTGTAGCGCACGAACGTCGTCGGAGTGACAATCGCCCCTCCCAAAGCGTATTTACTGAGAGAGAACTGCTTTTGTTGTGGCCCGAGAACACTTCAGCCCGCGGTCGCCATGTCAACCGTAGTTTGGGCCGAGTTGAAGCAAGCGTCTATGTTTCCCTTCCACACTGGAACTCGCTCTTCCGTATCCGCTTACGCTAAATGTTTTCTCCATTGTATCAATGTCGTGATTGTTCCGACCAGTGTTTGCTACCTGCTCATCGAAAATGGTGATCATAGACAACCGCACCATCCTCCTCTCTATGCCAAACATGGCGGCATCACCTTGTTTGCTTGACCGCCATTCACTGTCCGTTTTCTCTCTCTGTTATTTTTCCCAACCATCCATTCCAACCCAGCTCCTTAACAATGTGGTGGATTTTACATTTAGCTACTATGTAAAATTGGTGTTCCGTTAATTTTGTCACAGCTTAGTATGTATCATCGGCTTACCATCGGTAGACTTTACACCATTTTCGATAGAGGCACCAATAGTTCGTGAGTTGTTTATTAGTCGTAATATGATTGATGCATGACCACGTAACGTCTTTTATTGTCTGTTTTATTTGTCATTAAGGTTTAAGTAAGTTACGTTTCAGAACCATATTTTTATGTTTCGGTTTAGCATGTATGAATATCCGTTTAAACTACTCCCCCCCCCCCCCTCCCTTCGCCCCCCTCCGGCGAAGGAATACACGTCTCGAATGCTCGGCGAAAGAAGAAATCTAAACTAAGTGCTAAACGTACGGGAAATCTATTTCTGTTGCGGTATAACGCAAAGCTTTTAACAGATACCGTAATTGTAATAAGATCGTCCGACACGTGCAGCGCGGTGAAGTTTTCTTGTTCCCGGCGCTCCCGCTGGCGGTAACTATCAATTGCGAAGCGATAAATTGCAAAGCTACAACGTTACTACATGTGTAACTCGCTGGCGAGTGTGGAAGGTGACGAATGGGATGGAACTGCTTGCGGTCTACCTGGCCAAGTGAGGCGAATGCTTTCTAACTTTTCTACAAACTATCCACATATAGGTTTCTTAGGGTTTTATTTTCGTATTTTTTTTGTTGTAGTTTTAGACCAGTATTTTTAAGTTATATAAGGGTAAGTACCAGATTTGAGCGCATGATCACGTCACTGTCATAATCTTTTAACAAATTGGATTTAGCCATCATTGTATTATCTGATTTTGACGTTTGAATTGGTGATTAATGGTGGTGTTGTGGTGCAGGCCCGTGGGAGTATGGGGCAAGATTGTGGGATCTCTGTGCGCGATCGCCGGCGTGCTCACCATCGCGCTGCCGGTGCCCGTCATCGTGTCCAACTTCAACTACTTCTACCACCGCGAGACCGACCAGGAAGAGATGCAGTCCCAGAACTTCAACCACGTCACCAGCTGCCCTTACCTGCCTGGCACGATGGGCGAGCCCTACTTGAGTGAGTTCCCCCGCCGCCTCTCCCGCATCATCATCACACGTTCTAATATTATTAGCTGCCACCAAAACTGCAGTGGTGAATTTAATTTACTTTTTTTTCATTTATTTGTTGAGTCGTGATTCGTCCCTTTGTTTTAAATGACACAGTTGCATGACAACTAGCTTTGACAATTTTTATTGCATGCTTTGAGTTTTGTTTTATTTATTTCTTTTATGTTGATTTCCGTAATTTCAGGTGGAAAGGACGATGAGAAGGACGACCTCTTCGGTGACCACTGACTGTGGCAGTGTTGTTTTGTATTGTTTTGACGGACTAGTTTATCGCCATAGACGATCAATGTGATATTATCGTGTAAGAGACGACTTAGTGCAACGTGTTCATGTAAATATTAGTTTAAAGTGATGTAAAGATAATACAATAAAATTGTTATATATTTTCCGCAAAGTTATGTTTGAGTTTTGACGATTAGCAAATATTAGAAAGGTTCTTTCAAAATTGCGATGTTTCACTTGTATCCGTAGTTGATGAACATCGACTATACACAAAAGTATATTGGGCGAAGCGAGCATGCTGCTGGCGGCGATACTTTGATCAATTGTTGTGTAGTCAGCTTTTGTTTCATTTGATTGATTTCATTGAAATTGGGCGACTTGCTTGAGAACTAGCAACAACACTGCGGTAATGTCGCAGTGCCGACAACTAACGGCAACGGGTATCACACAGACAACGGTTCTCAGTTTTAAAATTGTAATTCTTTTTACGACGCGTACAAAATTTCACGAGTCGAGAAATCACGTAATAAAATATACTCAAATTGTCAATGGTACTGCCGCGGCGTATTTCAGGGTAATAAATCGCGTTTGATCTAATTCAAACTGTAAATGAGGGCGATAGAGTACACTTTGGACCCGTTGTCGTCAGTTCCCAGCTGGTCATCCCACCAATGTGCCATGAATGGCGGCAACATTTGCTTATTCTGGCTCGTTTACCACTTACTTTAACTTTTTAGCGATATAGCTGTTGTTAAACTTTACCCGCATTGTTCACACGGCGGACTTCCACAGTAAGTCTTTATTATTTTTTTACTTTTGTGTTTTTCATTCAGTACAAATTGACTTGTATTATTTTTCTTCTTGTTTTCCTTTTTATTACATACTTTTACTAATAACACGTTCTTTGCAAGGTTTTAATTTTGAAAAGGTATGTAGTAGGTCTCCGTGGTGATGCAAGGTGTTAAAGGAGATTACTTTAGTACATATAGAACGGCGAAAAGCTTTCTTGATACTTTGACGCGCAAGTGGTATCTCGTCTATTGAGTTTCCGTAAACACTCACTGTATATACCACCTGCATTCGACCAGGTGTTCGTTAGCCCGATGGCTGCGCAAGCTACTGACGAGAACATATTTAAAATGGTTTCTGATTCAGCTTCGTCCGGAGGTAGATAAAGCAAACTGAATTGGATAAATTAATCGAGCATGAGTTGCGTTCCTTCCGCTCTAATATCGACTCGTGTTTTTACTGTGGACGAACAGAATGTCCTGTAATATCCAAAAAGATAAATGACTTATTTCTGATACGATATGTGAACCATTTATTTTACATTTTGAATTCATCATTATTATAGCAGCCTTAAAAACGTCCACTGTTGAACATATGTGTCCCGGTGAAAGGGAGGATCTGCCTATAATTGCCGTGCTGGGCAAGCGTGGCATCAATCGCAGAGCGTAAGTTCGCGATGGTAATGCTGCCTATCCCCGCCCTGTTGCATTTGAGCTACTCTATTTCCAATAGATATACCGCCACCTATCGGTTCAGCTACCTCAGTCGTCTTAAGACGCCTGGTACAGCGAGAGGTACTATTTTTCTCTGCCGGTACCACGAATGATTGGCGTTAATTAACTAAGTGGTGGTTATTTATAATTAACTTCATTTACTGAGCTCACCTCAGGACCAATTTACTGATTTTAAGCTCGGTTTTATAATTAGCGAATGCACTCGTGCATCCCGCACAATCCCGTGTAATGGGCTCGCAAATTGGGACCTCCATTACCTATTAACCTCATTTACCTATTTTAATGGCGATTATATCTATGTTCGTGTGCTCTGAGGTACCGGCTGTGTAGAATTGTATCTCCCCCTATACCAGGTGTTGTAAGAGGCGACTAAGGTACTGGAACCGACAGATGGCGGTATATCCATCCGTCCTCGTCGCGAAAGTTGCGCTCTGCGATTGCCAGCACGCATGCCTAGCGCGGCAATTATGGGCCGAATTACCCCTTTCTTGGGGAGGCCTATATCTAGCAGTGGACTTTCAATATATGTAATAATGATGAATTTTCCTTAGTAAAAATGTAATAGATTAGAAAACCGACTTAAACTTTGTCTGATTCTAGCTTCCCGCCCGAGTGAACTTTTAACTCAAATGACTTGGCTTCGAACATGTCCAATTATGTCTAACCTGGTTCACCAGTTAAGCCAAGATATAGTAACAAACAGACAGACCGGTTTGCAATAACTCCGATCCTGATTTACTTCACATCAATTTATCAGAATATATGTTGAGAGAATAACACTCTTTTGGTGCAACTACATTTTCAAATATTACAATAATACGGTATTTCAGCGTTAGACGCGAGAACAAATGACATGAAGTTTGTAGAGATTTAGATAAGCAATAGGATTTGGCAATATACAATACCGGACGTCGATACAGCATATTGAAAATGGGTCATTGTTTCATAGTTACAAATTCCAGCGCTGTCAGACTCAGGTATGGCTCGCTTTAGAGGCGCTGCGAAATTAAACATCCAGCTGTCCCGCCTCTGAAACATGCCTCGAGCCTCCAACATGTGCCGGGCCGGTTAATCAAACTAGATACAGCAGAAAGAGAAAGCCGTAGTACAACTGCAATGCGGGCTTCCGAGCGGCGCCAGTTCGCCCAGAAGTAGTTTTTTAAATATGTAGCTATCTCCAGCTACACGTTTTTGATATGCAAATTCTGTTGCATAAAAGCGCCTCGGCGTGCCGTTTGGATTTTATACCCGGGATATTATGCATCGGGTAGTTTTCGCTTGCAATATTAAATATATTTGCTTGAGTTTCAGCGGTATATCTTGCCGATTGGATTTTGAGACGACTGCTTCCAAGGATATCAAGCTTTGCAATAAAATAGGGACTGTTCTTTATTGTATTGCAGCGGGTTTATCTCGTACGCTGAAGATAATACGCGGCTGTGTTTGTGTTGATATACAAAATGACATGAAGAATGCACACTCTTGCATTCTTTATGTCACCACAAAGTCAAAGTCCAATATTCTTTATTCAAATAGACCCATTACAAGCATTTTCGAACTGTCAATAAAATAAGTAACATTAATTACATTGATATTTCCGATAAGGCCCTTCCTTCCTTATTTTATGCAAATTTATATGAAATACAGACGACCCTGACGACCCAAGGGATCATAAAAGTCATCTAACACAAATAATTTAATTAGATCTACCTTTAACTAGTCTGTCGGCACCAGATGAGTCTCAAAACTAAATTTACTGCAGGTTAATTACGCAACCTACCAGAAAAGAAAACTGGTGGTGATAAGGGTTTCACCAACAGTACCTTTGCAGTAGTTGGTGCTAATAAAACCCAACTTTCTTTAAGCAATTCAATCATAAGCAGTTTTGTCATTGACATTGACTTTAGGGATAAGCGTTGTTTTTAAATATTTTATTAATTTATTCAACAGCAAGGCTGTTACCCTACTCCGCTTTAAAACATTTATTCCAACCACTTGTAACGTTGTTGGCAATCCGCCTCGAAGTGTCTAGTGACTCCGAAATACAATCATTACTTTTTACGATTTGTATGTGCAATAAAAACCACTTTAAACACGTCTCTATTTACCTTTTCCGAGACCAAATTGCCACACAAACGAGATTTAGTAATGGTCAAAAGTAAATTGACTTATGCAAAATGCCGTCGAGTACCGGCTGAGTAGAATAACACCTAGAACAGAAGGAGCTCTCTTCCAGGTGTCGTAAGAGGTGACTGAGGTACCGGAACCGACAGATGGCGGTATATCCATCCGAGACACTGTAGCTCAAACGCACATGGTAGGGAAAGGCTGCAGTTTCCCTGTCGCGAAAGTTGCACTTTGCGATTGCCAACACGCTTGCCCAGCGCGGCAATTATGGTTAAAATTACCCCTTTCTTGGGGAGGCCTATATCCAGCAGTGGACTTCCAATGGCTGTAATAATGATGATGAGCTGCATTGATGTTCCTTTATCTTAGCGGAGGGGTCTTTCTATATTGGACGTGCGTTAGTTTACAAAACAAACCTGAGTCCCCGAGACAACCGAGCGCCAGCTAATCACACCAGCGCATGGAGTTGACTATGCTTAACTTTCTTAAGTTGGCCCAAACAATAGCGAGTTGCCCGCATTCGGCCCTCGCTGCACCGCACCATTCTGTTCCCGACTCGAGTTGCACTAACTTGCCAACTTTCAACTGATTTTGCCCGCAACTACTCTGTCTTCATTTTATATTCTACAGTTGGAATACGAAAAGTTTCGCGAAACAACTGGCGCTCGTACCGTTGGGCGGTGGTTTTTTCAAATGTCAATATTAACTTCAAGTAATGACTGTAATTCTAGCTTCGGACTGGTATCCGAGCATGTTTTATCCAACTTGACATGTTTATTTCTAACCTCGAATTTTATTCATTCATTCTCTTGATCATTCATTTTTTTGCACACCATTGTTTTTTGACTTTATTATTTGATGATTTTTTTTTATTTTTGCTATCTCTCTCTACCTCAAAGCGGTAGAAATAGAAGAGTGTGGTACTAATGCAGACGAACTTTTGTATGAGTTTTACCCCTCATAATTATAGTCGATATTAAAAATTAAATATGTCCAGAATTGAGAGATTCCTTTCAAATACCTATAATTTAAAATAAAATATAATATAAACCGACTCCAAAGCAAATACTGAGTACAAATTTTAAAATAGAACAGACTTAGTTGCTTTCTTACAATTACTCATTTCAAGGAACCTACATTGATTTGTTACTTCTCTGAAGCTTCAATTACCTTTAAAGAAGATTTATCTTCTTCGCTATTGGACCTCGGAGATTTAAAATGAGAGTGATTTACTATGAACATGTTCAATATGAGTGATTATTTATTTAGGGGCTAAGTCTTGTCTAACAATCCTTTTTTATTTTCAAATACGAACCTAAAACTATCATTTCTTTTTATTTACTTCTTCACAAACTCTTGCTTTTTAAAATAATTGTCAGGAGCTGACATATTCGTTTGATACTTTCGATTAATCTCACAAAAGGTTCTGTAGAAGCCGTGGGGCGGCTTTGACATGTCTAAGTTTGGAGAGGTAGGTAATTTTTTATTGCCGCAAATAAATGAAAAAAGTTCACTTTGTCGTAATAATACGTTCACTTTGTCGTATCCCGCAGGATGTCTTTGGAAACTTAAACAATTTCCTGTCTCTGGAAATTAAAATTTAGAGCGACAAATATACAGACATACTTAAAAAGGTAAACAATTCAGCATACTTCAGAAAGATTTTGCTTTACCCGTATCATTTTCAGCATTAACTCCGCTTAGACATATATACAGCCGTGGGGTACAGGCGAAGTAGAATAGTACCTTTGAGGTACCGGAACCGATTGCTAACACACTTGCCCAGTGCGGCAATTATGGGCAAAATTACCCCTTTTTGGGAAGGCCTATGTTGAGCAGAGGACTTACAATAGCTGGAATGGATGAGGATAGAGGAGAGACATATATAAAAAGGGTCAAACAAGCATGGAAGCCTCGAACCTATTAGTCAATGCTCGTTTTCCTTGAACAGTTAGGAGGCAGTCACGTGGCTGTCATTTCTTGCCATAACGTGAGAACTGGCTCGGGCAGCCGCAACTTTGGCGACGACCTCCCGCCGATCAGTCTAGAGTAAACGGTGGATCGTTAATTCGATTGTTGTATTCTGTTTCTGACGTTTTTAACCTTCCAGTATTTGTCAGTTATTGGGTCGTTAATATTCCGGAGCTGAAGCAGGTTTGCAAGTACAGTTTGTCTTTTTTTGATCAGTCGTTATGTAGGTGGTTTTAGGGTAACGACTGACAAGAGTATTTCCACTTTGAAACACGCTTTCATAACTCTCAAATATAAGTTCGGTTCAGTATCAATTTAAAAAGTATAAATTACAAGTTCAGTATCAAAAAGAATCGAAGAGTTATCGTTAGAACTATCGTCTAACATATAGAAATGAATTTAGTCCCCAAAATTCTGTTTTTTTATTAAACCAGATCGAGAAACATCCTCACAGTCCGCGTGATAGTAAGCGTCACGGCAGCCTATAGACGCTTGTAATAGCACTAACACATTGCCGACCTTGTGACTTAAAGATATTATGCCACATTACCAAGTCATTTCACTGCCTCTTTCTTTCTTCAGACCAGAACACAGCAATGCGAACACTGCTATTTTGCGGTAGAAATAGGTGAGAGTAAGGTACTAATGCAGACGACCTTTTGTTCGTACACTTATTCATATCACTACATGAGATGGACCTCATGGTCTACCTCATGTAGTAAGATGTTAGTTCGTCCACTGTTGAAGATATAAAGATGAGACTTATATCATTTAAAATGATTTGTTCTTAATATTGCTACGCTGGGCAGGTGCGGTACCGTCGCTTTTTATTAATGATTTTTTTTTTCCTTTTTTACTTAAGAATTCATGTACAATAACTTTTCAAATATTGAAATGAATGATTCAAGTTTCAAGTGTGCTGGTGACTGGAGTCTGTAACTAAGCTTGTAATTTTCAATCACCAAGCCTCCCTACCGGTACAACAGTATTTACTTATATATTAGTATATGTATTCGTTTATATAAATTTAAAATATCGGAAAACTATGCCTTTGCAAATAAGTGTGCGTGTTGTATATTAATGGTGGTCATATTTTTTATTATACCACCATCATCATCATTATTACAGCCATTGGAAGTCCACTGCTGGACAAAGGAAATCCCAAGAAAGGGGGAATTTCGCCCATAATTGCCGCGCTGGGCAAGCATGTTGGCAATCGCAGAGCGCAGCTTTCGCGACGGGGATGCTGCTGCCCATCCCCACCCTAAACATTAGAGCTACACTGTCTCGGTTGGATATCTGTAGGTTCTGATACCTTAATCGCCTCTACAATCTACAAAGGGAGGTACAATTCCACTCTGCCGGTAACTTTGTTTTCCCAGAAATGGTATAATCGTAAAACTCGTATCCACTTCTGGCCCACGCGCGTGGCGGCACGTACAAATCTACTCCGAGCGACAAATTCTGATGTTATAAGCGAGATGTCGTGTCATAGGCACACGTTTCGCAAACACTGCGTGCTACTTGACTGTTCCTATCTCGTCTCGCAGAACTGATCGAATCCCTAAAAAATGGCGCCGATGCGTTCAAACGCCAGTAATGCTTAATGTCTTGCCTTTTCGACCTTCGTTACGAGATATTGTGTTCATTTGAGGGTTTATAGTTTTAACAGATTTTTACTATTATGCATTCTTCCGGTGGGATATCACTGGAAGAGTTGAATCCTTTACATGTGTTTTAATATATATTTTAAAAAGGCCCGAGTTTATTTATTTCTTCATCAAAATACTTGTGACTCACCGAAAATCGCTTACAAGCCTCAAGCCAACACAAATCTTTCCCAAAAACTTTCAAACAATAAATAAGTGCTAATAAACAAAAAAAGATACGGAAACATCAAGAATAGTAATTAAACAATAGTTGAAATGATAAATAACAAAAAAAAACAAAAAGTTAAGTCAGATACCTTTGAAACTAAAATAATATTAATAACAAATAATACGGTACCATGTCAAAAAATCATCACCAGCATCATATCAGCCACAAGACGCCCACTGCTGGACATAGGCCTCCTCAAGTGATCTCCAATACGACCGGTTGTATGCGGCCTGTGTCCAGTGCGATGTTGCGGTTTTAATCAGATCGTCCATCCATCTCGCGGGTGGATGCCCTACGCTGTACTAGCCGGTACGTGGCCCCCATTCCAGAAATTTGCGGCAAAAAATCAATAAACACAAATAATTAATTACACATTAAAATGTGTACATGCTATTTATTATTTCCTGAAACAAAGATTTTCTCTGAGTTGCCAATAACGTTTGCATTCCAGCAGCCTGTTTATGAATCCGCTACCTTCGCATTAAAATTCCACATGCACTTAAAATCACTGATTAAATGACGGGGTCACTCTTGATGTGTGCCGAGAAAGTTACCGTTGATCCTTGAAAAAGTACTTTCATGTGCCAACTTTCCTGTTGGCCGTCAACCCATTTCGGAGTTTAATGATCTCATCCACATATATTATGACACAAAGGCAGACTCCCGTCACATTCATATGGTAGTTTTCCTTATCAGAGACAAGAGATTTATTGACGGACCCTATGGCGCAGATAGTTGTGATCCTATATTGTGCGCCAAAGGTCGTGGGTTCGATCCCCAACCAGAGCAAATATTTATTTAAGGATATTTGTATTGGCTCTGTGTCTGGGTGCTAAATTTATGTATTTAAGCATTATATATGTGATTCCTCTGTTGTCTGACGTCCCATACACAAGTCTTTGCACTAATTATATCGGAGACCGGTCCATACTAAAAATAATAATTGTTATGTTTATTGAACAATTATTAATAATACTATACTATTATAGTGGACGGATTAATAAAGTAGGATGGTGTAATTATCAACTTATAAATTTTTATTTTCAATTAACTAGTATTAACAATGATAAACAATAACGCACTTTACACTAGGTGAAAATAGGTCAATTTTAAAGCTTGCCCACTGGACTTAGCCTTTTGACGGCAATCGCAAGGCATAGAGCAGATTAGAATAGTACCTCTCCTTGTACAAAGAGTCGTAAGAGGCGACTAAGGTACCAGAAACGACAGATGGCGGTATATCAATCTGAGACAGTGTTGCTCAAATGCATAGGATGGAAATGGGCAGCAGCATCCCCGTCGCGAAAGCTGCACTCTGCGATTGCCAACACGCTTGCCCAGCGCGGCAATTATGTGCTTAATTGTCCCTTGAGAAGGCATATGTCCAGCAGTGGACCTGATGATGGTTATAGTTTTAGTTAATTTGCAGATCCATGCTCAAAATCGGGCAGTGGCACATAGAATGTATTTGTTTTATCATTTGCAATCACACCGTTCCGACACAGTTTGCACATATCATGAAATCTACATTTGCGCCCTCTGGCGGTGCGCCATCTTACTTTAATTTATAACTTAATTGTGCCGTAAATAAGGCTTCATTTTATTTCCTTGGAAATGCAGGCAATGATACTCTTCGTAACTCTACCAGAACATATGTTTACTGTTATAGAACGAATGAGTAAATGAAGGACGCGGGCTTAGAACGAATAGAGTGAATGAACCCCGGCATTGACCCCCCGCAAGGCCTAAGGCGCATTGGTTAGTTTTTGGGAGCACAAACAAACCCGGAGTCGATGGTTTAACGTGCCTCCCGCAGCACGGAGAGCTGGGGTTGATCAATATGATCAATATGTGTAATATTAATACCAATTCTCCTGGTCAAGAATACATATGCTTAAATTTAAAATTAGTTGCATTAGTTGACAAATTTTCAATCGGTGTACGGACACTTGTCGTTCTGGAACTATTTGCTAATACTTTCTGTACTGTCGGTCTATACAAAAGCACTAAAGACCCCGTTAATGAGCTTTGACAGTTTCAACATAAGAAACCACAGCCTTGGCTTAGTTAAAATTTCGTATCCCATTGGGTTTCGTGAGTAATAGATCCTTTTTTATGTAAAAAATACTAACTGGACTTAAATTTAAGTGAGACAATAAATACACAGGTAATTAAACGTGATTCAAATTGAGGATGTTATTAATATAGACCCCATGCAAAGGTTGTCTGCATTGGTACCTCACCATTATTTCAGCCATTAAAAGTCCACTGCTGGATATAGGCCTCCCCAAAAATGGGGGAATATTGCCACGTTACCCAGTAAATTCACTGCCTCACTCATCCTTCAGGCCGGAACATGGTGAAAGTAAGGCTGATATGATGCCTTTGAAAGTCATCTGTTGGATATAAGCCTCCTTTATAAAGGAGAAATTATGCCCATTATTGCCGCGCTGGGATGCGGCTGCCCATCCCCGCTCTGTGCATTTAATCATCTGCAAGTGCATCTGTCGGTTCTGGTAACTGAGCGCCTTTTACGACACCTGGTACAGGGGGGGTACTATTCTACTCTGCCGGTACCACATGAAGGTTTGAATTGAATTTGTTGAAATAGTGAATATATACTATTTCAATATGTATACCCAAAATACCTGTAATCAAGGATAATGTATACCAAGTTACCACATTTTTATTGTTTATTCACCATATACCATACGAGTACGTACAGTACAGGCAATAAATTTTGAAGTTATTATTTAAAACAGTAAGACGTTAATAACGACTTCGTATTAGATAATTTCCAGTCCAAATGTTTGTAGCTAAAACATACAATTAGTTGATGGTAGAGTTGTTGAGCGACAGATATCAAAGAATGTTGGCAAGATATACAAATCTGTACTAATATTATAACAATAATGAATTCTCACAACGTCTCATAAGTTGAGCTAACAAAAATATCTTCTGTGAGGGGTCGACCCCCACCCATGATCTTTAGCACATAAGATAGGATCACAACACATAAGACATACCATCTGGACCATCAGGCCTGTCGAAGATCCGAAGAATCTGTTTGTTTGTTTGAACTCATTTATCTCGGGAACCGCTGGTTCCACTTGAAAAATTATTTCAGTGTTAGATAGTCCATTTATCAAAAAAGGCTTTCAACCAAATTGTATTAAAAAATATACGAATACGTTTTTAGATAAATAAATGAAATCTGAAAGTCATTATACCCGTCAAAGTACTATAGTACTATTCCACGCGGACGAATTCGCGGGCACTGCTAGGAATTAACTAAGACTAACCCGAATAAGATGTATTCAATATTCGTGACAGTGGTCTTCAATACATTTTGTGTAATACAGTCGACACTTTTATCCGATATTAACATTTCAACTAATATACACGTGAACCTTTTTGAAATTCATATGCAAATCCCTCCTATATATCCTTTAATTTGACTGCAGACTTGGCAAACGTACGCAATGGGAAACTCTGATTTTAAATATATTAACTACATTTAACATATAACAAACAACATTAACTAAAAATCCTCTAGCGTTGAATAAATAAATAACCGGCCTTTCCATCCATAAACGAACAATTCTTAAAACAAATCGACCCATTAATCTGCGTAAGGTACCGGCAAAGTAGAATAGTACCTCCCTCTGTACTAGGTGTCATAAGGGGCGATTTAGTTACCAGAACCGACAGATGGCGGTATATCCATCCGAGACTGTGTAGCTCAAATGTATAGTGTAGGGATAGGCAGCTGCAACACGCTTGCCCAGCGCGGTAATTATGAGCAAAATTCTTCCTTGCTCAGGGAGTTCTATGTCCAGCAGTGGAGTTCCAATTGCTGGAACGATGATGTTAAATCTAAGTAATTGCATTAAGAAGTAGAACAATGCTCGTATGCAATTGGAAATAAATGGATTTCATAACGTAGTCGATATATCCATTGGGAGTGACGTATGTTCTTGCCACCGATTAGCTAGTGTAAGCCGTACCTAATTAACACAAACAAGATACATAGAAATCTGTTTGTTACTTTATCGCAAATAAGCTGGTCGGATTTGACACGTGCACAGACCGAAACCCAGGGATGGACAGGGACATCTTCCTGTCCCGGGAATTGGAGCACTACCTATTTCATTTTTCAGACGGAACATACATTGTCTATTTTACGTTTTGTCTGAATATAGAGATGAGCCTGAAAAACTAAAATTTAAGAATTCATATATTTTGTTCATAAAACGCTACAATTTGTAATACTACAAATGTTTAAATATTTAAACCGACATTTCTCGTTTTAAACATCCAGAAACTGATTATATTATAAACCAAGTAAAGTTAGAAAAACTGTATATTTACTCTATTTCTATTTGATCCAAAATGTATCATTAAATATTCGTTCACTCCACCAGAAATAGCCTTGAGTCGGTCGGGGTGCGATGTACATAGTTAATGAAACACTGCCAGTCTTGCCGGCTTTCCAAATGGACTGGCTTATTCTCTTTGCTCCCCGTTTTAGGAACAAACCAGATCAAATTAGTGCCAATTAATGTGTCCTAAATTTTAAGCCTAGGTGCCGGGATTAGCGTTGTAGCGAGGAATTTTAACTCAGTCAATATATAATATGTTACAAATTTTAATTTGTAACATATGTTTACCTAAATAGGTCGTACAAATGTAAAGCAAAATATAAATATTTCTAGTAGAGAGGGCAATTAAAACTCGTGATTAAAGAAAATATCTGTGAAGATATTTTCACGTATACTGTATCATAATTGTGACTAGATTATCTCGTAGTTTGGCTAGACTTACAATATCAGCGACATGTGGATTCCAGCTGCGAAATAACAACCGTGCATCCGTTCCACACGACCTTCCACATAAATGAGAATGCTAAAAACGTTGGCACGCCTGTAGAGCTAATCGTTGTTATCAGTCCGACATTACCGAAGAGCAGCTCTCAACGCGGCGGAAACAGTTTCAGGACCGATACAGAAGAAATCCTCAATCAGCGATGACTCGTCGTCTGATTCGATGGAGCTGGACGAGAGCGCGCTAGTTGCCGACCCTCATCTGGAGACAAACCTTCGCCGCCTGAAGGAGGAGGAACGCCTGCTGCTGGAGCAACAGGCCACCATGGAGGCCGGCAACGTGGACGATATTGCCGCTCTCGAGCACCAGGACGCCCTCCGTCTCAACCAGGTAAGTGCCGACTCTGATCGACTAACGGGCAGGGCAGAAAAACGAGCGAAAATATATAGCCAAGTCGTTGCATATACTCCGCTTTGTTGAGCCGAGATAGATGATTCCCACTCCTTCCGTAGCTGCAGCAGCAGGAGCTGCAGCGTCAGCAACAGGCACAGGCGCAGCGTCTCGCACGCTACCAGCAGCAGGCCGCACAGGAGCAGGCCGCGCCCGCCCGCCGCGAGCAGGGCCCGCGCCGCCGCGCCGCCTGCACCGTGCGCGTCAACAACCTGCATTCCGCAGAAGCCATTGAGACGGACGTCTGACCAATAGGTACGCGTTCATACAAACACAACACTGGCCAACAGCGAGGTATATACCCTTGATTCAACTTGGGAAGGTACTGCGACGTTGCGCGTCGCTCAATCTCTGGTTCTGCCTATAATTATTCGTGTCGACAGTTTTGACATCGCGACACACTGGCCTCGCATTACCGTCCCAAATTGATTTTTTTGTCAAAACTCGGACACATAAGATCACCTTTGGTGTCCTGGTTCAGAAAATTGTTTCTCTCGCAATATTCAAATTGTTCACACATTCTCCTTAAGATCGACCAGACCAACAGACACCACCAATTGGCATTCAATCAGATATCTCCAAGCAGTCCATGATGCACCAGCACGCTGCAACTACCGTGGACTTGAGACCGAACTCCGCGTCTCGTTATCACTAATCATTTCAATGTTTTAGACTCTTTCCAGCTAGCCCGTTGTCTGTTATCTAATAACTGACCGCGTTCGGATGTGCTAATACTTATTTCCAAGGCGAGTCGATCTGCCTCCGCTTTGGGACCGAGATCGTTTCGAACATCGTGTGCAGCTAAGAGAAGTTCTGCAGTGTACCCTTGAAAGGCACCCGAGGCTAATTTTAGACGTGTTTTCCTGGAATAGCACGCAGGGCCCATTCAAAGATCCGTCGCGCGACATCGTCGCGGAATAAATATAGGCCACGGCTTGACCTCGCGCGCTGCGGCGTCAGTGAAACTGCAAACACACTGCGGCTACGTAGCCAACAGCACGAGCTGCGCGCATTTCCAGGAAACTATGGGATAGTAAATTGATTTTTCCCGTTCGTTTGATGTGTGCGGTGCGGAAGCGGACGACGGGCGAGGGACCGCCTCCGATCAAAACAACAAACAATTGCTAGACGAGGGAGGACGAGGGCTCGAGACTATTGCGCAATGGATAAAAACTAGCGAATCCCAAGCAAATAGAAATAAAACCTGGAATTAAAAATTCAGGTTAAAAAATTACGCACCGCATCATATAGGATATGAAAAAAAAATTCCACGTGTCACTTCGATGACCCAAATAAAATAATTTTGGTTTGACCTAACCAAACAGGGACGCGGTTGAACCTCGCGAACCCTGAAATCTATCTGTCCAAGTCGTCCGTAGTGAGTTAATACGTAGAGATCTGCCGGCGCTCTCCTGCATACCATACATATCGTCCGAACAAAAGACCGCTCGGGACTTTCCTTTGTGTTTCCGTTTACCGCGTTTGTGTAATTTTAACTTAACTTATAATTAATTACACGATTTGTCGGTACGTGTTATACTCGTACGAGTTTCAAATGGAATTTTTTACTCCGATCTGTTATCTAAATAAAAGTAAACGGAAGCATGTGGAACGAGCGAACACTGGACATCTGCGTTGAAAAATAAGAAAATCATGGTGCCTAATATGAACTCGTTTGGGGATGTAAATAATTGTGACACGCGGTGGCGTGCAGAGTGGAAGAGTGCGACCACCATTGAAGTGCAGCCTCCGCATCGGTGCACGTAGCCCGCCCGCCGGCTTGAATGAATGCGGACACCTCCGAGATCGATACCCGCTGCGGCAGCGCGGCGTCCTCCCGCGCCCGTGACGTCACACACGCGCCCGACCACCGCGCCGCGTCCCACGCTCCGCGCCCCACGCCCGCCGCCCGCTCCCGCCACGTGGTCGGTGCACGGGTCGCCCGGCCCGAATCGATGCCGCGCGGGATCCATCACGCCCCGGTGTTGGCGCCCGCTCGGCCCGCGCCCCCCAGCCGATATTTACCAAAATACAATTTCGACCCGTCGATTCCTCCCGAACGCCTCACGCCGCAGTCTCGCAACTAATTTTTTTTTTGCCTTCCTTCAGGCTCTATCGAGCTTCATCAATACGAATGCTCATCCCCTTAAATATACTAAGTAAGTTCAACTGAATACTGCATGTCATTTACCTATGTGTATAGTCCCGACGAATTCGGCCAGCCTCTAACAAAATTCTAATAAAATTTACGATTGGCATTAAATAGGCGATTGTCGCCGGATCGCGGTCCTTGGTGCACCATCAAAATTTTTTGCGTACGTTAAGGGCTCCCGGATTGTTCCACTCCCCTCTATCTCTCCTATTCCTTAGTGTCGCTTTAGTTTGCATCAGCTCAATCTGTGAGCGAAGTACTTTCCGTGTCTGTCGCATGTCGGATCTCTGTGGCGTCACTGTCTACTACCCCGACCTGAAAATGTGGCCTTGAATGAATCCTTCCTGTGTAACTTGATGTTATCTGTTATATGTTTTAGGTCTGTCACTATCGACACTGTTTTAGCTAGTTTTTAATATATATATATATAATAACACCTGATATAATATAACCTCTGAATGAAGCTATTCTTGAAACGAACTTGATTTTAAAAAAATACTAGGGTTCATGCTACCGTGTCACTGTAACGAACGAACAAGTAAAATCAAAAGCGCGTCGCTCCCTCCACTAAGTTTGCTGGATGCCAGCTCCAGAGAGACTTAGTTCAGAGACCACTTTGGGATCTTACCAACTCGCCTCGTGGTATCCATTACAAGTTATTATGTGATTATCATTCTGTCACGAATACAAACTATAATTTATATGTTTGTTGAATTTGTCTATTATTTTTATTAAACTACGCATTTGACGACTTTAAAACGCGGTTTATTTAACTTTCAAATTTTTTTGTGCGACGTTTTTAAGATTGTTAAAAGATGATAATGAAATGTAAAAAGAGCACATATTCTTATAATGACTAAAAGTATTTATTAATTAAAAGTAAATTCCTGCCAAAGCCTCCTGACTAGCACCGAAACCCCTACGAATTGGCACAACGTTTAACATTTTCGAGAATAGTCTCATTCACGGTTCGTATTCTTGGACGACACTGACAAAACATTGGCTTATAAATGCGCAAACGGAACACAGACAGTTCTGAAGACTCGTACTTGCATACGCTGGTCCCAAATGTTTTCCAGGTTCGTCTCACGGGTGCGAGCCGCGTCGCTCCGACTTGGCCGTGAAAGCGGGTCTACTCAGCCAGTAGTTTGAAAGTAACTTGTTTGGCCCCCCTGCCGCTCTGGGTGTTTTTTGTTGAAGGCTGATAGCATACTATGGTACCGCATGGCTTCCGACAACCCTGCTAATACCTTGTAACTGATTTTTTCCGTATGCACTATTATTTTAAAGGATTTAGATGTTATATGTTCCGGGTCGTTCCGTTTCCAAACGACCCTAATTAATGCACACAGTCGACATCTCTCTTCCGACTTGTTATTATATAAATCGAGTGATTTATTAATAAGGCTTAGTTAGTTTTCTCTTTATAACGACTTTACCTAATCTGGGTTCGAATCCCAGTACTATCGATATTTATCAATTTCTGAATTATTAAATATAAGCGAACATGGTTTATGTTTTCATCAGACCTGATCCTAGGTGTACAAAAGTGTTCCAAAGTTTAATGACGGTTGGTCCAGAAGTGGAGCACCTTCAAGGCGGATCCAGTTACCTCCCTTTTGTGTGCGTTAATGTATGCTTCTACGAATACTGCCTTCCTAATCGCCCCCGCCCTGGAGGTGTTCTACTCGCGACTACGTCTCGTAAACATTTGGAACAAAGTTATATTTTACGTCCAACACGGATACAGCTGTAGCTGAATCTGTATGATTTGTACTTGGCTGAGCTTGTTTATCGAAAGAGATCCACTTTATGGTTTCAGTAGAACACTTATTATTACTTCCATTTGAAAAGCTCGGAAGTACTGTATCTTGGAAAGCAGCGAAGTGAACACAGCCGATGTCGGCACTGACAAGCGAGTGTGGCGGTGTTTCAGATAAGGCGTGGAGGTGCGAGAGCGCGCATGCAGTGTGGCGAGGCCGACTGCCCGCGCGCTCGCCGCCGCCCTGCCACGTGTGACCGCCACCCGCCGCACCCACCACGCCCCGCGCCCCGCGCCCCTCCCCCCCACAAACACTCGCCAAACGCCCCGACCTCCAGTCACAGTGACTCCTGACTCGTGGACTTTCAACACTAGATAGACGCTTCATGTGTGCATCTCGAATGACCCGATACTTAGGAATTAGAGTCAGTGTTTTCAAAAAATAAACTTCTTTTTAATATGCTTGTGCTGAGCGCGTTTCGCCGCACGACTGTAAATATAACAAACGGCTTACCTACCGCTTCGAACACTTTCTACATTTCGACACGTGTATTGATAGGGAAGAAGTAATAATCGATAGGCCTATAGTATTGTTCCGTTCGCGGGGGACGTATACGAGTGTCGCTTGATGCTTGACCACGTAGTTTGTAAATAGTTAGTCGGGTGGAAGGCGCACGCACCGGCCACTACAACGAATCGATCGAGGAGCCGAGCGCGGCGCCGGCGCACGCAGCCGGGGCCGCGCCGTCCGCGCCAGGTTGTGCCGCGCTGCTCCGCACCTAGCC
>JACJUM010003259.1:23928831-23949105 GCA_020976665.1 Heortia vitessoides | reverse complement strand
GCCGCACGGGCACCGCGCCGGCTCCGCTCGACACCTACCCAGATTTGACGCACACGTGATACGACTGAGCGAGTTCGCTCGCCACCGAAGGCCTAACACCGGAGTAGGCCCGATGACTCAACTCATCCGAGCTGCCCGCGTAGCGCCCGGAGCGCCCGGAGCGCCAGGCCCCCTGGCGCCTGCACTAGACCGCAGTTTCAGTACGGCTTGTTACTAGCTCCGCAGGTGTTCATGTTCGAATTTGTTTCCGACGCCCGAAGCAGTCTCGGTGACAGAAGCATTTAGGACGAGGTCCGGCCTCGTCCGCCAGAACGTAGTTATAAGTTGAATGTTTATGTTATATGTTGTGGAATCCTATGTGTTCGTGCAGACGGGACGAGTGTCCCGGTATCCCCCACATCGTGCCCCCCCCCCCCCCCGTGCGCACAGCAGCCTCGGTATCCATTTCTATGTCGCAGTTAGGTACATTACATGTTGTATAATTGTTGTGTGGTAGAAGGTGTACCGGCGGAGCCCACTCCGGGGCAAGTTTGTCGTAATCACGCGCATGTTTTACTGATAATTTATCGATGTTAGTCTATTATTCGACTAAGGTTAGGAGTTTGCGAGGCGCCGCCCGCCAGACGTTGCGTATTGATGAGATAGGCTACATCATGAGGAAATGTATCGTGCTATTGCAAGAACTTTACGATTATATTAGCTTATAATGTTACCTTTACCTTTTAAACATATCCAGTAATAAGTGAATTTACATTTGTTGTATATTTTGTGGACCGGAGACAGGCTGGTGCTGGCCCTCGAGGTGGCCATGAACCGCTGACGAATTTTGGTTGCGCGCGACGCAGTGATTTGCATGAGGCCAGCTAGACTCGGTGGTCGTGTCATCGCCCGCGAACTGTCTCCGCTCGGCCTCTGCGGCGGGCGGAGACAGCAGGGTCGCTCGAGCTGGCGCTGCGCCGCGCTATACATACATAATGCGTCACGCATTCCGTCAGTCTGTCCGGAGATCGTTCGTACACTTGATTTGTAATGATAATTACGTGATAGGTGTAGAATACATCCAAAATAATTTTTATCATATCATTACACATTTCATAGCGTTTAACATCTAGAAGAAAAGACATAATATTTACTCATATATACATAGATTAGTGTAGTGGTAGCAATCCTAGTGTAAGTGCGCCCTTCTACTGGGCCCGCATTACTTGACGCAGATCTCTCCGTCAATTCCACGCGGTAGCGCCGGGCGGGACGCCGCGACAGGGTAGCCCTCTCTCTCTCTAACTCGCGCGAGGGGGATAGATGATAGGCTTATATGGGTCAGAGTACGCAGTTTCACGATGGAAGCACGACTCAGGATCGGATCAGCGCGTCATGGGAAAGACGAGCGATACGCTTCAGGAGGCATGTGGTCTACAGAGAAGACAAAGCCGTGCCGAACTGAGTCTCGAATCGGCCCGGCCTAGCGTTTCAAGCATTCCTTTGAGAGTAATTGTTGTCATAATTAATATTCATATACACAAGAGAGTGTATTAGTAGTGTAACAATGTCAATCCATGTCCTCGGTGTCAGTAAATGTTTATAATAATTGTCTAATTACGTAATTATACATATGCATACTTATAAATATATGTTACGTATGTTTATTTGGGTGTGGTGCGAGAACCTGCGAGTACAGAGTTTCAGGTTTCTAGTTTCTAACACATTCAACGCGCTGCGGCTCGTGCAGCAGGCGATCTTTCCCACTCTTGTAAACCCAATGTTCATTATTCAGTCTTGCATTCGGTTACCTTCGTATAGCTTCACTTTGAATCTGTATCTCTAGTCTTGTCAACTAAACATTTAAGATAGGAGTTCCCCGTCAGGGTGTACTACTTCCAAGTTCATTGACTGAATTTTGAGATCTATTCCCTGACCGAGGTGCGCCCACATCGGGCCGTCGGTCGACGGTAACGCCGCAGTGGTGGCGGGCCGTCGAAGCGGTGCGACGTAGCCGGGCCCCGGGCGGAGGCCTGCGAGTGGCCGCCCTCGCGCATGGGAGTGCCGCGGCGACGCGGCGGCCACTCCGGGCCGCCGCGACCGACGGCTTAAAACGATAGTGCAGACACCCACGTGTCAGGAGTCAGGGCACCACAAGTTGATACACCTGGAACGACTATTCGTCAAACATACGTAACAGTGGATCCCGAGGTTGTTGTAGCGATCTTAGGTGTAATATGTAACCACATTTAAAATGATATATTAATGTAGAATGCAATATTGTGAATGATACATTATTCTCTGTGTAATTCGTCCAGTTGAGTGGCGCGATACACATGACATACGTATTGTCGACCATCGTCGACCACCGTCGACCACCGCGGACCATCTTCAACTGGCTCTAGAATATGTGTCTATAATGTAGTGGTAATAATGTGTAATCAATCTTCTTTGTGTATGTTAATAGATCGTTGTATTTACGCATTGAGTTGCACTGATTGACTATCTCTCACTGGCATTCGTTTGTTAAGTTCAAGTTAGTTTACCTTGTCTTTGGAGCGGTAGAGCAGTGCTGGTGAGTGTCAACGGGACCTCGACTGTAGCTGGGTGAGGGAGGACGCCTCCCGCCTGGGGCGTGACTACACGTGGTGTCTCGAGCATGCCCTCGACGGTCCAGCAGACACACGCCACTACATCAAATGTAGACTTTATTGAATTACTCGTGAAGGCCAAAATTGTAGTTACGCCAAGTTCATTAAGGGCGGATTATGATTTTCGCTCAGTATTATTAGTTGTTACAATACAACCGCCCGCCTGCCGCCCGCCGCCCGCCCCCGCCGCTGGCGCAGGGCGGGGTACAAGGGGCCCGTTGCATGCGAGCACGTCGCTCGACTCCTCCAGGTAGCCAACACCCAGTCGGACTCTGTTACGTGGATCACCACCATTCATTCAAAGATGAACATTCTTGCCGCAGGTAGAGAAGCCCACATAGACTTTCGCGGAGGAAATCACGACGTTCTAATTACTGAGCCCCCAACATCAGTCTCGTAGTTAGGATCGAGTTGGCCAATTTTAAATTTATTAAAAAGTCTGAAAATGTCCGTTACGTATAACAGGCTATATTTTATATGGTCTTTAGGAAACAACTCTAATCGGTAATTTTATCTGTAAATTAAACTCGATTTGGTTTAAGACTTATAGTTAGGTATTATCCGCAAAACTTTAGCAGTGTGGCGTATGTCTAGGTTTGTTTTAGATATGCATTTCGCTTGGATCGGCTGAGGTGGTTGCGACTGTTGAATTCCGAAACCTGTGATGGGACCAGCCTTTCTCGGTTGCCTCTGTTACTGCTCCATAGGCCGTCGCGAGCGCCTACCTTCCCGCCACCCTCGTTCCCCACCCCCGCCGCACCTCGCGCCCCGCGCCCGCAGCTCCCCGCGCCCGCCCCTCTCCGCTCCCGCCCGCCCCCCGAATGCCCAGTCCCCGGCCCGCCGCCTCTCGCCGCGCCCCCTTAGAACTCGTGACAGTGTCGGGAGCGACCCGACGCTTGCAGCAGCTCCGCGCGCGCCCTCTCACTTCTTTCGGTATTAGCTTGGTTAGTACGTGCAGACGGGACCGCTGTGACACTGTGGCGAGGGCTGACACTGTAGCTATAATTTCCCTTACTCACTTGCCCCCTCTCCGTCCAGGTTGAAGCGTGTTCATATATTGGATAAATCACAAGTCAACATCGTGTTGAAGTAGCGACGATGGTTTATACAAATTACTGTAAATTCGTTGCGTAATTATACATTCAGAGTTATTGTCAATATAATGATAACGCGTTTTGATATTGTTTTACTTGTACACGAGTATGAGTGCCGGCCAGGCCGCGGGGCCGCGCGCGCGCCCGCCGGAGGCGCCAGCCCGCCCGGCGCCCGCCGCCCGCCCGCACTCGGGTAATGCTAAATTCGCTACGAGCTTATTAATTGTTTCCAACTTAATATTATCACTATTCGTATTAAATTCGATCACGTAATGTAAGAAGCGAGTTCTTTAGGTACATAATTACATTATCCTCTTACAAGTACATAACATTAAATAAGGATTTATAATGTTAAGAGCTTTTCGACTAGTATACTTACAAAAAATGAGATCTTATGAAATAATCTGAATTTTTCGCGATTATTTATTATATTAATATCCATCCAGTATTATTAGATAAATAGGTGTAATGGCGTCTAAGTCATTTCTAGCTCCTATAGTGTATTAAAGTAACATAGGTTCAATAATTGGCCAACAATTCTTAAATTAAGTACAATTTTTCTGAATTCTTTCTGGCTCCACCCGGTCCCAAGGCTCATGGATTATACCTTGCATGTCTCGTAATCGATGTAGCGTTTATCCCTTAACACAATGACCACACGCAATCGTTACCTGGTAATGTTTGTCCGGACGGTAAACGCAACAGCCCTGCAACAACCGCGAGCACAGACGGGAACGGCGCGCGTCGAACTGATCTATTTGTATTTTTTATAGAGAAGAGTCGAATTCGGCCTGCCCGTACGTTTATTGTACGGGAGATCTAATTTTCTTAATGTAAAAAAAGCAAACAAGCGAACTCCGCAGACCGCGCCTGTCTGTGAACGCGAGGGATGACTTCTTATTCCATAGCAAATAATCTGACTTACAAACAAACACATGAAGATTTGGCTGTAACACTAACAAATATATTATTATCTATTACTTACTGAACATTAATGTTTAGCTAAAAGAATTGGAAACTAACACTAAAATGTACGATTATTTGCTAAAGAAAAAGAATATATAGTGAAAATCTAACTATGTACAACAATAGTTGAAGATTTGCTATATTTTCCAAAACTAGAAATGACGACAGTAAACTTAATCGACGATCAATTCCACTTTTCATTTGGAAAATATACGCAATCACACCGCGGCCCAGTTCTGTCGGAAACTTCATTTTTAAATGTAACTTTTGAATAACTAAACTCAACTAGACACCAGGAGACTGAATAGTCGGAAAGCGGCATCTTTACAAATTACAAAAGTAGCACTGAACAGAAATGTTGAACTAGCAAAATGAAGTAGCCGATATCTGGAGCGGGCGACTATAAGATTGTCACGGGCATTAATTCACGAGTAGCCACAGTTTCGGAATTCATCAAATCCAACCCCCAGCGGTGAGATATGTACCAATACCTCGTGTACATTAGTGCGAGATTCCATCGTAATCCTGTCAAGTCGAGGTTATTAGTTTTAAATCACAAATAATTTCATTTTACAATTATACTAGTGGTAGATGATTTGAGCGACGGCGCGCGCCCCGTCCGTTGTGGACCTCAGGTGAAATCGTCACTTTTAGTTTTAACTCGACCGACCTGAACTGAAACCCACACAACATTGAAAGTTCCTTCCGCAGGCAGTGCCGAGTTGTACTCAGCCATAAAAGAAGCTACGATGCCGGCTGCATTGAGACAAGATTCGATTTACAAACATTACTTTACCACTTTTGATAACAATGTAACACCAGCAAAGGTCACTTTGTCTCCCGCAAGCCAAAATATCTTGAACATATCATGCTGACAATAATAATATATACAAGTAAAAATTTGAAATGTGGCATCAAAAGGTCGGCTGAATGTTTCACACTGAAAACTGTTTAACAATCAAATTAACAGACACGACTCTGTTTCTGTTTCATCTCTCTTCCATTCAAGATGTGCCAATAAATCAAGAACGGATCGGTTTCTTAATTGACCCTTGTTGTAAAAGACTTGAGATCTCGTTCACGGCTATTTATTGACGCTCGTGAGAAACCGTGGCAGTGACGTCGACAGCAGTCGACTTTGCGCACAACTGCTCTGGCAATATAACAACAGTCGAGATATCATGATACAGTTCAGAGTACATGATACAGTTGAGAGCGACACCACCCATGAACCGATCTCCGTTCACCTCAAGAAAGGACTGGCCGAAAGAAAACAACAGTTATTCGTCATGTATTCAATTACTAAACACTGGTAAACCAATTTCGCCTCTTGTTTATCTACGATTAGTGGATACGGATGGAAAGAGCGATGGGACAGCAGCACGTGTACTCAGGCTGATCGGTGAAAGTTCGAAATGGTCGAGGGAGTCAAATGTCAGTCTGACGTAACATTTAGGGCTGAGCGTCCACTGGAGCGGGCGCTGGCCGCGGCGCGCTGATGGTGGCTTACACTGTACATTGTCTCACAGCCACATAGTGTAAATAAAGGCCCACCACTGTCAGCGATCAGTTCATTTTTTATTATAATTTTAACGTAAACGTCGCGTAGGGATCTACGTCGAGATTCCAATGAAGCAGTCGCTCTTTACTCGAAGAAGAAGTATTGTAATTAAAATTTATATTTGACTCACGCTTGTTGAGCCAAAGTTAGCAATGTTACTCAAGAAAGAATAACTGTAGAAATTTTACCTTCCGATTAAAGGCATAGGTTGGACGTTAGACCCTGTTTTGTTCGTTTTGGAATGACGTTGTGCGCAGTTTCCGGCAAAGTAGGACGCGCACCGGTGTGCAGCCGCGTGGGCACACCGAGCCGAGACACGTGTCAGGCAACACGCAGGCGCCGTCTAGTCGACGTACTAGTCTAGGCCGGAGACGCCGGCGCAGACCTGAAAGTTTTCTATAAAACTTGCAATTATTTTGTGATACGTTTAGGTACTTCGAGCCAGGAGTTTTTATCGATATTTATGTTACAAAATTGACCAATCTGTGTGATGTTCTTTTGGACTGTGTACCGGTTTCCGTTGGTTTCGTCTACTCGTCCGAACCGCGTGGCTTAACAGCGTTTCGATATTTCCATGGCATATCCGGAGCTTTTCCACATATGTACTTGAGTTAACAGTGCTACGCTGTACCAATTGTTTTGTTTTCATGTCAGTTGTAAACTTGAGTATTGTGTAAATGAATAATTAAACTAAAAATGGTTGTTTCATTTTGTAGACGTTGAATCCCTGACCCTCCTATCTATCTGTAAGTATGTTGAAATGTCCGTATGTAAGATGGTTTACACATCTACTGTATCAATTTATTTCCACACTAAATGACAGTTGTGTAAATGTTGTAACGTTTTTGTTACGCACTATTTTTTTTCTTATTAACAAAAATACATCAGAGTTCACAAGCAAGGGAAGAGCGCCTCTGGTGACGAAAAACTTGAACTAACCAAAGCATTTACAAAGGAGTTCCCAATAAAACGGTTACGTAGACACCTACTTAAATTTTAAAAATGTATTCATTCAACGACAGTAGTGTAAAACACGGCACGTATATAGAACAAACCACAGCATGCCCACGCATTGCCCATCATCAATAGTACACCAAAATATTATGTAAGATACAAACCAACACTATATTTTCTTTCTGTTAACTTTAAACTTACAACGCTTTAACACGTCACATTAAAACGATGCATTCGTACGTCCCAAAAATGTAATTGATTGTTATAAGCAACGCATTATTCCAAAAACAAGACTATTTCTAAAGTAAGTAGGCAAATCTGTAATGACGAGACCGTAGCAGAACTAAAGTTAACTTCATAGCCCGGCGGATTAGCAAGTTGAAGAGGCAATGGACGCGCAGAACCCATGGACAATCGAGTCCAAAGGTTCTGGAATAGAGACCACTTACCTGCAAGCGCAGCGTAGGGCGGCCACCCACAAGTCCTGTCTTGTTTACACAACGCTAGATAAAGGGTTACCTTTGTCTACAGACATACCGGGAGTATGACAGACTCATTGCCGACCTTTTTAAAACCTATTTGGCTTTTCCCAAAAGCCCTTTTGGGGAAAGCCATATCGTAGACCTTAGGGATGTGATTCCAAAGCGTTTACGGGAGCAAACGTGTATTGACACGTAATGACTTTTTTATTTAATTACAATTTTAACTATTCAATGTACATGTGAATCAAATGCATAGGTTTAGGGATGGGCAGCAGCATGTCCGGTGCAAAAGCTGTGCTCTGCGATTGTCAACACGTTTGCCCGGCGCAGTAGTTAGGCAACATACATATGTTCAGCAATGAACTTCTAACGGCAGTATTGATATACGTACAAAACAGAGATACAACAGTGAACACTACGCAGCTGATAGACATTATTTAACATAAAGAAAGAAGCATTATAATTTATTATTATATATATGTAATGAATATAAAGAAAACACCTAAGTAAAAATAAACACCTCATTGTTGGTTAGCGAAAGTGAGGAACTTATCTTACAAGCTAACTATCACCTTGGCTATTAAACACCGTTTCCAACAGTCCCCAACCAAACCCATTTTCATAGAGAATTTGAATAAGAAATATTATTTACGTCAACTGCCCGGGAGTCACCAGAGTACACCTGGAGCCGTTGCTGGATGTAACAGCATGCGGACCAGCGGCAATGAGGAGTTGAGCAGGCGGGCTCCCATCGCGAAATTAGCAGGCGATATACCACAGGGGCTTCACCCGTCACACAACCTCATTTCTATACCGTGCCATCTAATAGTAGACCAGAATTTGTGTTGAAATTAGTGCACAAATATCGGGTGTTGTGCAAGAAGTATCCTCTACCGAAATACCTGCACCAGCAAGACAATCTGTAAACGTAGTAAATGGACAAATGAAATAAATGAATCCATACTGCGTTCATATTTACACATTACTCCCTAAGAAACAAATACAAGTTACTACCTTGAGTCGGCACATCAAAATTATCCATAGAAAATCAAGACGGAAATTAACAAATAACAACGCATTCCCCATATAAACTCAAGTCAACGATATGGACTAATTAGAGTACCTACCAAGTTTAGAGACAGACCAAAGAAGAGAGAAGACGGCCTCCCTTAGTAAGAGCAAATTTTGCCCATAATTGCCGCACTGGGCAAGCGTGTTGGTAATCTCAGAGCGCAGCCTATACGGTGGGAATGCTAATGCCCATCCCCGCCCTGTGAGCTACTCTGTTTAGGATGGATATACCGCTATCTGTCGGTTCTGGTATCTTAGTCGCCTCTTACGACACCTGGTACAGAGGGAAGTACTATTCTACGCTGCCGGTACCTCATGCCTAGATATTGAAATACTAAGTTTGCACCCTCCTTTTACTCTCTTATAGTAGTAAAATATTTTGCATGTGTATCATGACTTCAAATACATAAGTTATAAATACATAAGTTCGCTGAAAATGGCCTTTCATTGACAAATTACCTTTCATTGACAAATTACCTTTCATTGACAAAACAACTCTGGATCACGCCGGGACTTGTTACCGCTTTCTTCTCCATATGTTTTTTAAATCATCCCTTAAGGGGGTAAATGGATGGTGCATACTTAGTATTTAAGTTTCTTATAATGATAATGGCGGATATCCTCTTTGTGAATGTACGGACTCATTGTATTGTCACGACTATAGGCTATATACACAGGTTTACTTAAGATCTCTTATCAATTCCTTTTAATTATCATTTAGCTTTCACTATGCCAATTGGATACGCGTATTTTAGTCACAGGACACAATCTAAAATAAAAATCTGACAAACAGAATACACATTATTTTTGAAGGCAAGAAATTTACAAATGTTTGTTACTAATATCTTCATTATAAACTTAACTGTTTTGAACATAAATTACTTATAGTAGCCATGGGCACGCGTATAGGGGGGGCTGCTGGGTCGTGCCCACCAGCATGTTGGGCTACAGACTCAGACCTCGCGACCGTAGCTACTGGTGTCGCTGGAATTGACGTCTGAGCATCATGTCAGGGCCAGTCCCCCTTTAAAATTAACCTCTAGACACGCCAATGAACGCTTTAACTGATTTTTCTCAACGCCAACAAATAAATAAGGGAAAACAAATCCACATCAAACGCACATAAATAAAACACGCATCACACTTGTTACTAAGAATGTATTAATTAGAGAAACTGACAATCAGCTTACATAGACCGTGTCGCCGCCGTCATCCGAATCGTCCTACAACTATCATATTAATATGTTAAAAGTCACTTCGTAAAATATAAACCCCTAATACAATAAATACTAGCCAACCGCGCGTGGGGCGCCTCGGAATGTAACTCATCTAAACGTCAGCGGCGTGCGCTGGTGGAAACGGACGAGGATCTCTAGTGAGGCCCCATGCCCGCAGTATGGTCGTTACACTAGTTGACTTTCGCCTCTTAGGTTAGCTCTAGTCTAAGGTGCAACTTTCATCGTGAAAAACTTGATTTGTACTTCTGTGTCATTAGAAATACTACACATGTAGGGATAATTAAATAAATTAATTAACACATTTCATACATTGATGTGATTCCGAAATAATTCGCTCCAAGCACTCGAGAGATACGGACGGACTTTAGATAATGAATCCAAATTAAATTACATAGTAATAATAAAAATATAAAACACACAGACACAAAACAAACAAACAAGTCATCATATAAATGTTTCATCGTATAAATAATTGTAGGGATCGAATCCAATACCCGTTAAAAAGCCTTACATGGTTTCCAAGTTGATCTACGGAGTCAACTGCGTGTCTCTAGCAGTTGCTGATAACGTCATTAATAATTTCAAAGCCAATACAGAGGAAGTCTGTTATGTCTAACAGTTCGGTAGATATCTCTCGAAATTAATTTAGATCAGTTACACTCCGCCACCGAGTCGTTCCTTACAAAGAATAATACAGCCGGTCCTCGATTAACCTCTAATTAAATTGCAAAGACCACGTCGCGTCGGACCATTTGATGGCCAGAGGTCATCCGAGTGTAAGCACGGGCCGATATACACTAACGGATTATTCTTTATTACTTAAAGAGAACAAGCTATGACATCCATCTATATTTACGAAATGTACGTAAAACAATTTCTTTATTGAAAAAAGGAAACAATTTGTCTCAATCGGATCCAAAAACCCGCACGCTTTTCAATCAACGGAGATGTATTACCCAAACTATCTTTAAATATACAAAAAATAATAATTATAATTTAAAATCACAATCAACATACAATAAAATGTGTCAAACAAAATAAATATTCTAAAACGAAATATAAGTAAAACAATCTGAATGCATTCTTGACTAAATTGAATTCTTCTGTATAGAATTCACATTCAAAGGTACAAGAGGCGAGACCCTGGCTCGCTATAGTAACTTGAAAGCCAATCAAAACGTACAACTATGTACCTCACAAAATTAAATACACTAATACGTGATAAAATACACTTATGACTTCATATAAATAATGTAAGTTAAATGTAGTCTAATAGTTATATGAGACTAAAATTCGTACGCCGTCAATAGCTTTGAGACCGATATATGAACTACACATAGACTTGAGACATCGGTGACTACCAGACACTAAGATACATATCTGAAACAGTCTATAATTATATGTGAAACAAACTTACAGCTACCTAGTATGTCTGAATTGTTTATATTATGTAGTAAATAATCTACTATACAAAATGACTTGATATCGACTAACACTAGCTCGCCATGGAGCTATGGTTCGGCGATAAATGCAGCCACAGTTAAATCTCATGTGTACGTATTTGGTGACGGGAGAGTCAGTAAGCGTCCCGTCTTCATAGCCCTATATAGCCTATTTGTATACAATAGGGGGTAAAAGCTTAACGAACCCTTCGATCCCTCGGACTTTTTGTAGTTCCGTCGTGAGTTGTTTGAAGGGGGGAAGGGGGCGGGACGGGGTTTTTCATTGAGTTGACGTTAAGCTTATCCTAACATAGTGCAATAAATAAAAAATTGGAGTATGCCTACTGTTTGCAGATACCAACGCTTTGGTATTCAAGTGGCACAATTATAAATCAGACCAAATATAATATAATATAGAATATTAATTACAGATGCTACTCTTGTATGTATTTAGTAAATAAAATATACTATTTTTATATATTTGTCTGTCATTTTTATACGTTCTTTCCGTAAAAATAAAGAGTAAACAAACAAAGTAAAATTAAACTAAAACGAAGGCCATGTAACACACTCTTACAATAACACAAACACCCTAACTCAAACCAACTTCAGGAGCTGGTGTTGACAAAATTCCCATGTTTCAAAATAGATTATAATTTTTTATACATTACAAGTAAATAAATGTTAATAATAATAAATGAAAATATAATTTATCAATGATATTATTCAACAAAATGTTTAAAATGTAGATTAAAATATAATTATATTGATTACCGGCTCTACCCTTTTATTAAGAAAATTCTAAGCACGCAATCACTTGCAAATCCGATTTGGAAAAGCGTTTACATTTTGTCGAGCACACAAAAACTCACCGTATTTCAATAGTGTTGTGGCTCAATATTCCTCAAGAAGGATCGACGAGTTTGTCATTCTACGCGTCTTCTATGGAGTCAATGTAGCTCGTCTTTTTTGACAATGTATGTTTTAGAAAAAAATACATGTCACATATAGTCTGTAGTAGTGTATCTGTTACTAGAAATATTTTTTTATATTTTGCAGTAGGACCATCACATGAATTTAACAAAGTATTCTAAAAAAGGGCATTCGCAATCATTATTGAAAGCAATTGATTTCGTTCAAGCATGATATCTATTTGGTTCTGATATGATATGAAACATTTGAACGACGTTCTAGGAAGGTCAATTAAAGCGATCGCCATTCGTGTCCCGCTCCACCACACAAAACTTGTAATTCCATACATTGCAACAAACCCATAATTTCGATCACTTAGTTTAAATCACATAGTTAAAATACCTAAGTCATCAGATACTGCGATAAAAGACAGATAAAATAGTATTCGGCCGAGCCGGTATCGGATACCGGACGTCTACCTCATTTCCATTAATACGGTCGCAGGAAGGGCACATCACTAAAATGTTTATGCTACAAGGACGACTGGAACGGGCCCAGCTCAAAGAAGGCGGCGAGTACGAGGTGGTCCGACGCGTACGTGTCATTCGGCAGGGGCCCGAGGATCTCGCATTGTTCCGCCGTGGGCAGGCGAAGGCGCTCCACCAGCTTTAGGGAGCTGCATACGCTGGAAATTTTCAAAACAAACTTTTGACTATTTTTGACAAGGTCGACTAACTGCGTATAGCCAAACTTGTACCTTAAACATGTAACAATATTAGAGAAAATAATTTAGAATGTATTAAAGCTAAAATTGATCTTCTTTTCAAATAGTTACTGCACAATAGTTCTGTAATTCTGAAAATATTAAAGGAAAGGCAATAATTTTTATAGTGTTAAAGAATTTATTGAGAATATATAGCAAATTGTCATCATCAAATCAGCCATTGAAAGTCCACTGTTGGACGCAGGCCTCCCCAAGACAGGGGGAATTTTAACCATAGTTGCCGCGCTGGGAAAGCGTATTGGCAATCCCCGCCCTTTGCATTTAAGTTACGCTGTCTCGGGTGGATATACCGCCATCTGTGGGCACTGGCACCTCAGTCGCCTCTTACGACACCTGGTACAGGGGGAGGTACTACTACTTTGCCGGCTCTACTACTAGTTTACTGACATTTTATTATTATTGAGTGTAACGTGACATTGCTAATAATTTGCATACTATTTTATAGTGAAACATGAGCTCCTTTATTGTTTTTGTTATAATGAATACCATGTTTTGTGCAAATGTACGATTTATTAATTACTAAAACAAATGCCTAATAAATTCCAAAAAGAAATTTATTTATATTTCTTCCTAATGCTTAGTTGTAACCATACAAGTTCAACAAAATCTTCAAGAAGCGAACGAAGATAGTAATTTAGACCACTATATGTATGTAGATTAAAATATAATTACATTGATTACAGACTCTACATTTTGATTAATAAAAATCTAAACACGACATAACTTACAAATCCGATCATTCAACGCGTTTACAATGGAGTCAATTTAGCTCGTCTTTTTGGACAATGTATATGTTAGAAAATAGCATGATTGGTTATCACCAAGCGCAATCCAGCGTGGTCGAGTGGAGGGACTCACCTGAAGTAAATGTAGTCGACGGTGAGCCAGTAGTCCTGGAAGGTGGACGCCTCCCTGCTGCCGTCAGCCTTGTGCTTGTTGTAGACAGAGGCGAGCTGCAGCGAGTGGCCGAGCACGCCGCTGTTGAACATGTCGCTGTAGTCGCGGGTCGGCGCGCCCTGGTACGGGTTCACGACTTGCAGCCGGTTGTAGTCCGAGTTTTGCAGCTGGTAGAAGCAGAACATATGCGGGTCACGATCAGGTCGACATACAAGCATACAGTCCGCGTCACTGAAGACTTGGTAATATCACAAGGATATCACTAACGCGTTGCTCACCTTGTGACTTGAGGACAGTTTGCCACATTACCCAGTAAATTCACTGCCTCTATCACCCTTCAGACCGGAACACAGCAACGCGAGTACATACTGATATTTGGTAGAGACAGGTAAGAGTGAGGTATCAATGCAAACGAGCTATTGTATGAGGTTTACCTCATTTGATTTATCAAACAGAAACTAAAAAAGTTGCAGGGAATATTTTAAAATTTAAGAACACTATAAGTTTCACATATGCCATCGGGTTCCTCAATATAGGTAAATATTGTCGGACCCGATTGCGCAAGCGGTCTTCAATCAAGCAATCTTGTAGTTCGATCCCCACACAGGACAAATATTTATATGATGATATTTTAATGCTACATTTGTTATTTCTCTGTTCAATCTGTGCACCCTTAATTCAATTTCAGCTTCTTATTCCCGACATCGTCCGCGAGAATCAAGACAATCGTATATTGATCTCGAACATGCTAAATCACGACCATGCAAAAAAATAAAGAGGTATCTTGGCGAGCCCAATGGCACAGTTGGATCTCCTTCCAATACAAATATTCATATAATAAATATTTGTATTGGTTCTGTGATTACGTGTCAAACATGTATTTAAGTATTATATATATTATATCTGTAATTATTTTGTCGTCTGACGTCCGTACGACAATTGCTTTAAGCCAAAACTAAGTTAAAAGAGGACAAGACGATGTTAACAATGCCATATCGAAAGTAGTGAATTGATTTTACGTAAATAACTTATTACTTAATGAAAATAAGACTAAATGCATAAAGTGTGATACAAACCAATTATAATAATAATAATAATAAATTCCCACAACATCTCATACATTGACCTGACTCCGTGGTAAGTCGCTTAAAGCACTTGTGTTACGAATGCCAGACAACAGAGGAATCACAAGTATACTACTTAAATACATATATTTTACACCCATACCCAGAGCAAACACAAATATCATCATATAAATATTTGCTCTGGGTGGGAATCGAACCCACGACCCCTGGTGCACAAGACAGGATCACTACCATCTGCGCCATCGGGCCCGTCGATTGATTTAATTGGAATACTACTGTATTTCTAGATATAACACTAGATTATAAGTTGCAATGGGGGCCTCATATAGTGGGTCTCGCCAATGGACTGAGTTCTGCTGCTTTTACGATACATAAAATCCGCCAAATTACAGATATTGGCACAGCTCGTTTGATTTATTTTATTTACTTTCATAGCATTATGTCTTATGGTATACTACTGTGGGGTAATGCAGCGGGTGTTAACACAATATTTGTCTTGAAAAAGAAATTTAATTAAATGAATGTAACGACTATTTACTATAGTGACATGCATAATGTTAATACTAGAAATAAGTATAAGCTCGCAATGCCTACAACTCGACTCCATAAAATAAATAATTCATTCAAGGGCAATTGTGTGAGATTTTACAAATATTAAATCCTACGTAGACACACTTTCGGTTACTGAAGGTTAACTAAAATATCTCCTAATATGATTAAAATGGCATAACTTGTACAAAGTTTGTACAACGGTTGGTAGGTAGTAAGAACGTCTCAGTTAGGTACCAAAATTCCAATAAATTCCCGTTGTATCAACTTTAATCAACAACAACAAACAACAAATTTAATGACTCCAATATTCCCTTCATACTTTTACCGGCTTGGGGTCGTCATAAATGCTTTGCGCTCAACTTCGGGGGCTTAATTAAATTTAAAAGTATTTGGCTGCTGCTATACATAGCAAAAGAGAATTTTCTGTGTACAATAAACAGTATATTCTTCTTATAGCGTATTTAAACACGTGAAAACCTTATGTAAAATGATTTGAACGATTGTTTTTAAAGAATTGAAAATAAGTTGTGGTTTAAGCAAGTATATTTGCATAAATTGCTCTCAATACGTAACGTTCAATTAAATTGTAATTTTATTATCAAATCAAATCAACCATTGGTCGCGACATTATGCGCGACAAAGTACGCCAGCAACAATGCACCCGGGACGTCGGGACGCGTCGACTACTGTCGGAGGCGAGTGCAGCGCTCTGCGCTTCCATCGCGTCGATCAATATCGGGTATAGTAGGACTCGACAGGCTCGACACACTAGATCCTGATTAACCCCTATGTTCGTTTCTATATTCAACGGGGTTTATCGATGTAGACCAGTGATTATCAAACACATTTCTTTCACCGCCCCCTTTGTAACTCATTAACTTATCAGCCCCCCCACCCCCATTTTTTATAAACTTAAAAACCACAATTTTATTTAATCGAAATTTACAAAACAATTTCCTTCTTATTCTTAATATTACAAGTTATAGATAAAAACGTTTAACTATAAAGAGGTGTACGTTGACAGATGTGGCATTATTATCTGTGATACAGCTGTCTACCCAAGGAACATACAAAGTGAAGCCCATACAAAAAAAATAATTAAAGAACAATAATTAAACAGTATTATAATAATAACAGTAATAACAATTATAATAATAACAGCTGTATATATAGGTTAATTTAAATTTTTAAATTAGCCGATGCAAAGACGCAAGACGCAAAGTACAGCAAACACATCAGGAATTTTATTTTATAGGTACGATATGAAGCCTTTTTGATACCCCGTCATAGCTGGAGCACCATCTGTAGCAGCTGATATAATACTTTTCAACGGAAGTCTATTTACATCACAAATCTTTTCCAGTATTTTAAATATGGTTTCCCCTTTCGTGTCTAAATTTCTAGCAAATAAAAGTTTTTGACATGTTTTTTTCATCTTTAATATACCTCACGTAAGACAACAATGCTTTATTAGTTGGTAAAGAGGACCTCATCCAACTGAATTTAAAAATTTACTAATCTTCGGATTATTGCACAATGACTTTTCAATGCTTTCAGCCTCGTGACTCATCGTTCGTATTGGATAGAATTATTGTTTAAAGGAGTATTTCGAATTATACCTGCCGCCGGTTTATGGAGAACAGTAGCTACAACTACTTTTGACGTTATAACTACTTTACTTTGTTATCAAAATTGAAGTTTCGCCGATAGTGTGGTTTATCTGGTTGAACAATTAATAGAGAGATATTGTATGAAGCTCGAAGTCCGTCATAGTCTTGCTTAGAAGCGATCGAAAAGAGTTTAGATACACTTTGCTGAGCATTATGCGTCTATACCAGATCTTAGAAACAGGCTACATTTTGTCATTCTTATGCAGATGCATCTTATTCAAATGATCTTTAAGGCTTCATCGCTTCGTTTTCTAACAATTATTGTTCTACAAAAGATGGCACAAAGACAAAGATGGGTTTGTCGATTTTTTTATAAATCCAATTTAAATATATTCTACACTGTATTGCTGTTTTTGCTTCCAAAATGGCTTTATTTTTGAAAATATGTAAATAAGGTGTTGAAGTTAAATAGGATAAAGAAAGCGCGCGAAACCACAAATGAAAATATAAGAAAAGTTACATGACAAACACACACAAACTCGTTTATGTCTTTCAACGCTCAATGTCACTGAGCAAGTAACGATGAACCAGCCGATACGTACCGAATTGCACCAATAGCAACCTTAAGGTTCGCATTTGGTCGGCGAAGTGAGAACATCGTTCAGCATATGCTGGTATCCATTGATAAAACCTTACATTCTTGTAAAACTTGAATACAATAAGTGCTGTACATGTTTTTAATTAAATATACAATAGTAGTAATAGAAAAACGGTTAATGTATTCATATCATCAGTATATTTGTTTAAATTCAGAATTATCAAAATACAATGCCATTTTATTGCATTATTATTACTGGACTATATTTATTGTTACTATTATTGTTTGTGTATACTGTATATACACAGTATAGCTTCATATTCTGTGTATTTATGTAATGTGTGCGTAAATAATGTGTTGTATTAACAAACCTTGTATTATATTAGACCATATACACACAATTACACACCTACAAGCACACTACAGAGCATAGGTGCCTATAAGAACAGGCTCGGCCTAGTTTAGGTACTCAAGTATCAAAAAGTATCGTAGTTTATCTTTCCTTTTGTTGTTGAATAAAGTTATTATTATTATTACTATTTTTTTGAATATCTCTCTCATTAATATAAGATGAGATTCTCGTCATAAGATAATTAAATTATTTATTTCAAATACTAACAATACTTCTTTTGGGTTGTTCGTACTGGAAGTAGAAATTAGTGTTGTCAGTAGTTCTTTAGTGTTGTTAGTAGTGTTCCTAAGTCCGGGACGAATGTATTCTTCCCGGACTTAGGAATCATAATGACGCTGCTAGTTATCCACGATTGTGGACAATGACCGGAGATGCTTCTCGGCGGTAAGTGTCAAAGCGCATCATTGCCAATGTGATCGAAGCCGGGTGCTTTTCTAGCCGCTAGCGTTCTAAGGACTCTATGACCTGCCAGTGCGTGAAGACTACGGGGTCTTCACTTGCCCTCACTGGTACAACCAAATGCTCTTTCACACGTGGTCTTCCTGCACTTTCACACAGAAGGCCTATTTGGCCACACAATGGTCTCAAACACCCGGGTACCGGTTTGGTAACACCCGGGTGTCATTCCACAACTTTTCCAATAAATGGTGTCACGTAGGGGTAGGACGCATCAGAGAGCTGAGCGATCTGAACCCGTGACCTCTCAGAGACACTCATTTGCATTCGTTGATATATCATCCTATTTTAATTTGCACAATTAAATCCTAGGGCATTCTTCGATTTAGTCTGCGACTATTTTTGTTTACTACCAGAAGTTTCTTTGATCAGACGTTTAGGGTGTTTTTGAGTTCTTTCTTTGTCTACCTTGACTTACTTCAAGGCTTACTGTTTTAGCGTGTCAACTTATAGATCATAGTGTAGCTTTTCATTTGTTTTTTGTAAGTTATGCTTTGTGTATTTTTTTCGTCGTTAATCTTGGTGTCCATTTTATTGAAGGCGGCTTTATGTGTATTAAAGATCTGTTCAAATTGCACATAAGCGGTTGTGTGCGTCATGGCACTGAGAATTTCACCTTTTACATAAAACAGGAAACGTAGGTACTGGCAGAATAGAATAGTACTTCCCTCTGTGCCAAGTGTCTTAACGCGTGACTACAAGAAGCTGCCATCATCATAACTATATCAGGAGTAGAGCTCCCTAAAAGACTACCAGACCGGTTGTATACGGCTTGATTGCACCGCGGTTCTGCGGTTCTTGTCCGAGAACAGTTTAAAAACTTGTATATCCATAAAAACTATACAGAACAAATGTTTATGTTTTTATTTATTAGAACAGATTGACAAACAAGCATACATTCCACGTAATAGTAAACGTTACTGCAGCGTATAGACGCTCGTAATATTAGAAGGATATACCTAGCGCGTTCCCAACCTTGTAGCCCGAAGATGTTATGTCAAATTATCCATTCATTTCACTGCCTCTCTCACCTATCAATGCAGAACACAGCAATGCGGTCACGGCTAACTGGCAGTAGTTATGAGTAAGAGGTTTACCTCTAGTATGGGTAGGTTAGACAAATTAACAATTATACGACGACGACGGGGCGGGCCGCTTGTTAACTATATTAAATAAATAAGTTCACATAACCACTTATACATTGACTTAACTCGGAGATAAGTCGTCTGAAGCACTTGTGTTACGAACATCTAACAACAGAGGAATTACAAGTATACTATACGTATAATAACATCGAAACACAAAAAAAAACAAATAACATCGTCATCATACCAGCCATTGAAAGGTTTTTTGCCCATAACTGCCGCGCTGGGCAAGCGTGTTGGCTGCCGCGATTTTTTACGGCGCACAAGATAGGGTTGCTACCATCTGCTCCATCGGTTCCGTCCATAATACGCTAAAAATATATATAGCATCTATAGGTTGCAGTGAAGCTTACTATCACGCGGACTGTACGCTCGCTTGTCGACC